>JABASP010003430.1:0-14011 GCA_019776565.1 Sminthurinus signatus
CTAAGTTTGAATTTCAGCGGGAAGTTTGAACGCTACTTATTCCCTAAAAAAATTCAAGTTCAAGAATTACCGCCACATGGTGGCGGGTAACGGCTAGTATTACATTATACTATCTATGCTGCAGAGTATTATCATTATTATTATTATTATTGTACCAGCAAATTTTCCTGTATTCATTTCAGATAGCTCATGTTCAGTGCTCAATGTTCATTCTTTTTGTCCTAATTGTCTATATTTGCATTTAAGATTTGAGAAGCTATCAATGTAAGTACAAGCATCAGCACCAATTCAGCGTACTTCACTTTTCTTGACTACTTCTTCCATTCATTCATTTATAACATAACTTTTTATTGCATTCATTACAACTAAATGAAGGAAAGTAACATGTAGAAATGATACTAATTTACTACATTATTTTTAATTTGAACAATTAGTACAACGATGATTAATTTGAGCTACACTATCTTTTTGTGCCATGTAAAAAGTTGCACCTGTCGAGATTCGACTTTTGTGAGTTTTGTGATGAGTTGATGATTTCTTTATCTTTTAAATATTTTGGAATAGAAACTAAAATCATAAAGAAGCCATTTACAGATCAGCCTACAATACTTTATAATAAATGAATAAAGTATAAATACTAAAAAATCGTAGAATAGCTCTTTTCTCGTGGAAATTTGACTACAAGTTAGATGTACAAGTACAGTTCTGTCACTTGTAATTCCGTGTAATTCTATAAAAGACTGAAAGAACTACTAAAAGCTTCACTGGAGGAAAAAATGTAATCTAATCTAGATATCTAGAAATCTATAGAGGCTGGAGAATGAAGAAAAAAGTCGACATTATTTTCTTGTGTTCTGTAAGGAACTGCTGGATTCTGGAATCTGGATGCTGGATGTCAATTTTAATAGATAGAATAGTTGGCATGTTCACGACATTAGATGTGGATGCAACGAAGGAAGAAAGATGCTTAGAAATAGACTGCATGTGGAGGTCAGTTGAAAGTTGGAAGTTGGGAGCTGGAAACTTCATTGGAAAGCCATCAATCTTCTATCATATTACCGTCTGACCAGAGTCAGAGTTAGAGTCAGAGTCAGAGCCATCGCCAGAGTAACATGAATGCACTGACCAAAAGCAGTCAACATGAGTCACTTTTTGATTCAAAACAGGTTTTTTTGCCTTGTAGTTTTTCTGGACACAAAATGACACGAGATCTTTTTTTCCCGTCCTCCCCTTTTCTTTTTTTCTTGGCCACAGATTTTCTGCTGAGCCCCACACATCCCACATCCCACATCACATTACACATTACACACTACAAACTACACGTATTACACTATTATACAGAGGGAGAGGGAGAAAATCTTGGTTCTTGGTTTTTGGTTTGGTTTTATCCTATCGGACCAACCCAATCGGTTTCTCACTGGACTAGAAGACAGTCCGGTCATCAATCAATGTAAACCGTGCTATAAAAACGCTCAGTTTGGCTTGTCTACATTCTACATTCTAGATGCATGTTAGCAATGTACATTATACATTGTGCATGGTTGAGGTTTGGTTTGGTTTGGTTCAAGTACTGGTGTACTAGCTCCTCATTTCTGATTTCCGCACCCTTTCCCCTTTTCGGTTAAACATTCTTACCACGCATACAAGGAAAATTTAGTAGAGCGTGCCAATAGACAAGCCAACTTTCACACTTTCCACTTCTTCTACTTTCTCTAGTAATCTTTCTATCTATCTGCGGGCTTTCTCCTTACTCTCGAGTTAGTGCAAGTTGATTTTAACCTTTCACCCTCTCTTTCTCCAACTCGCTTTCTCTTCATTCATGCATGTGCCTCGAAATCAAAAAGCCGGGCTCCATTCTCCAATTTTTTCTGAAGATAAACCCACCCAACCAAATGCTGAAATGCTCAAAGTTATTGTATTGTACGGAATTCACCAACACCTTTGTTCTTTGTTCTTTTCCCATTTTATCACATTGCATTTCTTGTACATTCATCTTAATTCTGGCTGTTTTCCCTCCAAAAAATACATGGCATTTTCATCGACAATTGCCATATATCATAAACCTGAATATGTACATTGTACAATGTACAAGTAAAAGCTTTAGAAGTAAAAACAGCCTAACATAATCGTAAAACATGTATGGTTCGAAAATCCAAAGAACTTGAGAGTGGAGACTTGAGATTTGAGAGTGGGAAAGCATAATAATAAAACGATTACATGCAAAAACATGAATTTATGATGTTGGACGACTTGTCGTAATCATAATCATGTAGTCATTCATCTTTTCTTGCACTTTATTTTTATTTTTATTACTCTTTTACATGTATAATGTATATTGTATATTGCGTAGCATTTACTTGAATTGTACAAAGCATACACTAAAACTTGCTTTCCATTTTGTCAAATTTTCTGATCCTACTAAAACCTTATCCTGCTTTTAAATATTTTAAAAACAGCTATAAAAATACTATTATATTGTTTTCAAGTAAAAGACTTGTTTATTACAAAATGATTTTAGATAAACGAATCGATTTTTGTTTGAGAAATAAAAGAGGAAAACGGACGGAATTATTTTAAATGTTAAAAGTTAAAATCATAAATAAATATATTTAAACAATTGTAAAAACCGTTACTTTTTCGTTCCTTTATTTTAAGTTGCACTACGTAAACTACAAAAGATAAACTACAAGGTTGAGGGTGAGAACGAACCAACTCTTTTCATAGTAAAGATAATTTAATACGACATTTTAAACATGAGGTTGATCCAGACAAAAAAGTAGACAAAACGGAGATTGTACAGTGTACAGTGTATAGTGTATACAGTGCATGCAAAATTCAAAGGGAACTAAAATCCATCCATCCATTCATCGAATAGCCTTGAACTTCACTTCAACTTTGAATAGAAAATAGAGTGCATCATCTTCACTTTACATTTTACATGTTTAGCATAAAATTGTGCACTTTGCGTATTGAACAGATAAAACACAAAGAGCATTAGCAAACAGCGCTTTTTTATCTATCGTAAAGAATAACAGTATAAAAATAGTAAAGACAAGGGGAAAGGAGAAGTCAAAGGAAGCGCCAAAAAAGCAAATGCTAAATTGTGGATTGCTCTTACAAATTTATTCACATGGGATTCCTCTCAACATGTTTGAGGCGTAAAACTATGCAAACTGAAATGCACGTGCACAAGTGTAGATACAGATATATGTAAATTTAAGAACGCTGTTTCTATTCCACTTGATTTTACAACACCTTGAAAATTCGGTGCAAGAATAGAAAATTTTCTTATCCAAATTTTAATGTTTTTAAAACGATGCATTCCTGCTGGAGCTCATTTTTACAGGAGTTAAATTTACACAATCCAACATCGTGATTTGCTCCAGAATTTATTATACAAACCATACAAATTATATTTACAGTTGTATTAAATTAGGAACATTAAACAGGGAAAAACCTCCAACAAATCTCCAAATTTTAAAAAGTTCTCACTACAAAGATACTCAATACTCAATACAACTTACAACTTACTACTCTAGAAAAGTTTAAAAAGAAAGCTGTGAATATCTAACTTGTTTACCAGTTTGTTGTAGACGACGACAAGTGCATTACATGCTATACTCTCCATATAATATATTGTGCATCGTACATTTTCTGTATAGCATATAGCACAGAAATAATAAGGCTCCCCATGAAATGTTTATTAGCAATTTTAAAAATAATTAAAATTCCAAAACCTGTACCTAATTCGTTTCAGCTTACTTATACACAATATACACACTACAGATACGAACAAAGAAGAAGACAAGCACAAGATGAAAACAGAAACAAGAAAAGAATTTCATCCATAATGTACGCTATACTTTGTGCATTTTGCATGTCTTATCCCAAATCCCTCCGCTCAATTCCAATCCTCCATCTCTTACAAATCCAAGCCCACTTTTCCCTACACGTATAAAGAATAGTAAATGATGCACAATGCATAAGTAGTGCATCATTCGGGTTTGCAATACAAACAAAATTCTTGTTAGTTGTCTTCAACTCTGCACACAACTGTGTACATTGTACGTGTATTTCTAAGCTACACACATATTCAAATCACATGACTATATTATACTACCGGGCATGTGGATTGTAGATGCATGTACTTGAATTGCCTGCAGGAAGCCAAACGGATTGATATTTGAGTTAAAAATGTAAACTGTCGTTCCCATGTGACTTTTGAGTGAGGGAGAAAGAAAAACCCTAAACAGAAACAGAAGTTGAAACAGAAACAGTAGCAGAAATACAGTAGAAATCTAAGAAGAAGAAGAGGGTGAAGGAAATGGCTAAAAATAAATGCGGCTGTTTTCATATACTGTATACACAAGATGAGATAAATACGGTCTAAAAGAACTGCGTAATCTGTATTCTGCATCTTCATCTGTATCCGTTTTCGGTCCACGAGTTTTCAAATTTGTACACTGGGAGTCTACGATTGGATTGCGGGTTTAAAATCAAGTATGTATAATAATATATGTATGATTTGGTACACTGCACATTGCACGCTGAACATGGAAAATGACAAGCTTATACATTCGTAAATTCATGTATGATCGGCTGTGATACAACAGGAAGCTTGTGTATTATAACTTATAATTTATAAGTAATACATACAAAATACAGCCTCATCTCTTTTCCCTTTACTATTTTGCTTCATTTATTTCTTGCATCCCCCACTTTTGACGGTAGCGGACAAGACACAAGACACTTTTTTGGAATGTTAAGTAACCTTTTGAGGTCATACAAGTATGCAGTATGCAGTTCCTTTCAATCCTTTGTATGCTCTTTCTGTTGCTGTAGCTTGCACCCCTGTACACTGTATAAACTGTACATCATTGCACATCCATAACATGTTTTCTTTTATTATTTTTGTTATTTTACGTCCATAGTATCTTGCTTCTTCGTTATTCGTCATTCCTCCTGATGAGATTTTCGGGGATATTAAACGTAATATCTAAAGAATACATTTGATATTCTGTTCCTTTCCCTCCTTCTTCATCTTGTTTTTTATCTCATAATATGATGTCTATAAACTAAGAAAACCAACTCCAAAGCCAAACAAGGTTTATGTAGGATGACGAGAGGAACAGAAAGAAATAGAGGTAAGCTGGAAAGAATAACAAAAAGAGTGAAAGGGTTGTATGTTGTATGTTGTATGCTGTACATTTTATGTTGTATCTTGTCTATATTATGGTGTATGGTGTGTGGTATGGTAATAAGTAATACGCGTCCTATTGCAACGTGCAACATATACTAGTATCTTTGACATCAAGTCAGTGAGGGAGTGTACAAAAGAGTCGTGACACTTTTATGGGAATCTCGTGATTTATGTTCACATTTCAATATCCCCGAAATCTCGGTCTCGGTTTCACTGATCTTTTTTTTCCTTCCGCCTTCCCTTCTCCCATTTCTTCATTTCGCAGTTTGACTTTTCTTTTCCTTCTTTCATCTTGTGTGCTGTGTACTGCGTACTGTTTGTATATCTGTTTGTGTACGATTGCAATTGCTATGCATTCGTATTCTTTACTACATGTATATTTTCTAAATCTGAGATCTGGGAGATTCATTTTGCCAACTCCATATCTCTCTACTATATTTCACTGTACTAAACGGAGTTTCAACATGTAAATTAGAATTAGAAATTCAAATAAAAAGCCAGCTATGGTAATGGTAATGATAATCATAATGATATAAAGATTACGCCTTTTACAATACATGGATCATATACATTAGAAAACAGGAAACGTAGAAAAAACCTTTATAGGTAGGAAATAGGGCCTCATAAAAAAGTTCAATGTGGATTTTTATTTACAGTATAAAGTATAAAGTAGATTATAATCTTTTGATTCTTGTGCACATTGTACATTCAAAAGCCTTTGTAAAATAATAAAAAATAGTATGTACAAGTAATGATAATAATTCAAATTCAAATTGGATTTTAGGTTTTTGCAAAAAAAAATGTCAGTTGTAGGGTAGTTGCAAATTATGATTCAAAAATTATTATGGTCGCAAAATAGATATTAGATATGCTCAGTTTTTCATATTTCATCCTGAGCTGGGCGTAAACTCTCATCTCATCTTTTTAAATTCTTCTTTTAAACTCATTAACATATGATTTTTAAGCATTTTAGCCTTTGCAAACAAACACAACCACAATTCAATAAATTGAAATCTGGCAGTCATCAAAAATTCCAGAAATACTTTTACAATTAACAACTTTTATTTTTCTGTAAACAATAAAGATTATATGGATCAGAAAATGCTTGTTCAAGTCATAGAGTAAAACACCAAGCTTATTTTCTGCCACAGAAAATGGCAATGGAAATTTATAGCTGCAAAAAATAGTTTCTAAAGATCTTCTATCTCATATTGCTCGTTTCCAGTCCAAGTTGAGAGAAAAGACGGAAGTGAGAAACAAGCAAAAGGAAGCACTTTTTTATTTTTAAATCGTCTTTATTTTTTTAAAGAAACAACTGACTGGTCTGGTCTGGTCTGGAGTCGGAATCTGGAATCTAGAATGTAGGATCTGGACAGAATACAGACTACAGAGATAGTCACATCAATTTCCCTTTGAGCAAAAAACCTTTATTTTCCCAACAGCCGCTTCAATAACAGTAGCAAAAAGATAGCCCAAGACAAAAACACACACGAAAAACAATACAGGAAGAAAAAAATGCAAAAAAAGTGAAAATACAACATCTCTGAAATTGCAATCCTGTGGATTGTGGATAGTTAAGCAAGCCAAAGGACTGTAAATACTACATGTACATTGTCCATGTAATACTGAAACTTTATCCTTGGAGTGACTAGAGAAACTGGAGCAAAAACGGTGTAAAATTGGTTGTAGAATGATGGGAAAATAGGAAGTAAAAAAGACTTTTCCCCACACACAGATATCTAATATCTATCTACAAAATGTTTTTGACTTTGACTTTCTTGGACTTTCTTCTTATTCTCATCCTCATTGTGATCGAGTTAGAGGAGAAAATTTAACAAGCAGTACCTAAACAACGTTAAAATAGAAAGTCATACGTGTTTGTACAAGAACGAGGTTTTTTGGTTGTTTTTGGTTTTTCTTTTGTCCTAGCTATGAGATGGCTAGTTTTTGTTGTACTGTAGCACTGTAAAAATCCTCATGTCACTTACTAACGAGAAAAAGTGCAAGAGGATCAAACGGTTTACGTTGTGAAATCCGGTCGGTCAAACTTGTTCACAATGGATACAACATAAATAACAGTTTAAGAGGTTACACCGGGATATTCCCGAATGAATTTCACTGTCACCTTGCTAATCATACCAGCACCAGTTACCCTCAGCCCTGTACTCTCTCGTCTCATGTCTGATTCCTTCCTCGTTTCGTATTTTCTCCTTTTATTACAAACTACATACTGTTTTTTTTGTCTATATAAATACAAATATTTACGAGGAAACTACGTGACTTCACTCCACATGAAACAAAACAAAGTTGACATTTCACGGGTGAAAACACAACTCTCAACTCTCAACTGGACTAAACTGGCATGACAGTTTCTCATTTTTCAACAAGATCATGTCTCACGTTTTCCATTCGGAGTCTACAATTACCAGGTTTTCTCTCTTTATGCTTACAAAAGCTTACAGAAATGAAAATAGACAGTACAAGAGTAAGAGTAGGAGAAACACTAATATTTGTGTAATTAATGAGGATGTGATGACATTTCCAGTTTCTATAGTTTCTAGTTTTTTTTAGTGGTGAAGACAACTCAGGGTTAAAAGGTTCAGGGTTTAGGGTTTAAATAGATGACTTTTAGGATAACAAATACAAAGAAGAAAGAACAAAGAATGTTTATGCGGCATTGACATTGTCATTGTCATTGTCAAAGAAATACTTTTCTTTTCTACTCTTCTGTTATTTTACTGTCAGCGAATATGCAAAATCTCTCCTGTATAATAAATGATACAATAAACCATTTATTATTTTAGCACAGCAGGAAGTCAACAGTCAACACAAAGCTAAAAAAAGTTTCACTACCCTCAAAACCAAGCAAGATTCTGAAGTGTAGACATCTTCATTTTTATTCTTTTTGCATGGATTACAAAGAGAAAACATTGCATTTGCATTTCAAAAATATATTGCTCAAATAATTTTACTACTTTTTTGAACATGTAATACGAATACAAAGTAAAATCCACAATATTTGCATTACAGAATGTTGTGCATTTTTCCTTGGAGTGTTTAAACACAGTCAGATTTCTATTTAAATTCTTCAATCTTGAATGAGCTTTGAGCTTGATAGAAACAAAAGATTGCATCAAAGTCGGAGGATGAAAAGACCCAGGACGATGTATACTGTTTTCAGGTAGGAACTTTAAGCGGAGAAAATAGATAAATGTAACATGCATGAAAGTAGAAGTACATAAAAAATGAGCAAGGCTTAGCTCAGGGAAAAACGCATCTTCTTGTGCTGCACGTTACACGTTCATCAGAACTCGAGCTAGTTCGATGGATAGAAAATTGCAGAATAAACCGAAGACGGCTCTACCATTTGTTTTTTCTTCAAGAAAAAAAAGAGCAGAGGAGAGGAGAGAGAGCGTGTGAGTTTATAAAAGAGAAAACAATGGCAACAAAATCTACTCCTGTCTTTACTATATTTGTTTTGTGTACATAATACAGTTGTCTAGTTTATCCAGTGCCAGACCTCAATTTTATAAGCTTAAGGAAAAATCACTATGAAAAAATCATCATCATCATTTTCATCTTCATCTTTTGGAAAGCACGGGTGATATACTCTCTCTGTTCTCTGTTTATTTAAACTCTGTTTTTACGTAAATTTAAACGTACAAAATACAGAACCGACAGGAGCATTTTAAAAGTAAATAAACATTTTACAATACTTTCTCATCCTGTGTATTTTAAACCTTTAAACCGTTAGACATGCATAATTCATGCTCTATATTTTCTAAGCCGAGTAAATCATAAATTTTTGAAATTATTGAAATGGATTTCTTTTACACATAAGCATAAACACATAAAATCTGCACAACTTTAGCTTCAAACATTAACCTGAATTTGGATGTTGTTTCAATCACCTTTAGTAGAATTATGAGAAGTACGGTACAGAAAAATAATTTGTGAGACGTTTAAATTCACCTCGCCACTACTTAATTAGTACATGGAAAACAATTTGTGGATTCTTTACATTTTTCCTGGCATGTGCAAACATCCCTAAATACGTGTGAATTTCTCAAAGTATTACAAATTACAACCTAAACATGCAAAAGCTACAGTATATACTTTTTATTTTTTTGCACCCAATCCAACTCTACGAAAAAAATCCAGACTCGCTTGTATTTACATTTACGTTGTGCGTTGTACATGTACAAACCATATCCTGTGTAATGTGTATCAGTGTATCAGTGTGTGGCAAATAGGAAGTAGATAGACAAGCTGTGAAATTATAGCTATGCATTTCACTGTATGAAAACCGGGAAAGATAGTAAAAAATATCTGTAGTTTGCTTTATGTTTTGGAAATACTTATGTGTACATGTACAAAAATACTATAGCTGTTTGTTGGAGAAATGCGAAACTCATGATGAACTTTGGAGAATGCATGTGAGTATTGAGCATTGAGTATGACTAAAAGTAAAAGTAGATTCAGACTCCAACTTAGACAAGCCGGAGCAATGAACAGTCCACAGACTCTTTCCCATCTCTTTTTGCTCCAAGTTTTTTCTCCTGTTTTTATTTTGGCGAGATGCTCGTCATTTCCTTCATGTACAATTTTCATCATGTAGAAGATGTAAGTTGCATGTTAGCTAAACCACATACACTGTACAATGTACAATGTACAATGCTCAGTGTAAAAGTTGTAAGTTCACAAATAATTTGAACCCGGCCATTTGTTTTTGTTTTTTTCTACGTCACTTAATTGTGGATGTGCATGTACTTTTTTCATTGAGATTGTTTCAACAAGAAACTACAAGCATTTACACAGTGCAAAAATACTATAGGATTTATCATAGACATCTAGAATCTCCAATCTCGAGTCTTGAATAATAATGCAGATGGGAGTTAAGTTATAAAGACATGATTGCAAATTAGGGCGGATTTTATGAGGAAAACTGACAATATTTTTGTGTACCTCGAGAGATTACTACGTTTCCTGTCTACTTCATCTTCTTACGATAAAACTAAAAATAGAAGTAGAACATCTATCTGTGTACAGTGTACAATGTACAATGTACAAGCACTGAGTACTAAATATTGAATATTATGCTTCATTTTTTCTACAATCTTCTTATTCAAATTTAAGTTTTATTGATGCATACATAATACATAGTATATACTTACACTTTCTGAGAAGCCAAGAACTGATTAGTTGTATTTATCAAAGTTCTAGAGAAAATTATAATTCTACTTCTTCCTTTTCCATCATTAAGACAACAGACTAAAGACTAGAGCGCTCCATCCGCCATACACCTTATTAATTTACATGACTATTTTCAGTTTCTTGTTTATAATACTTGAGTAAGTCTATAAGAAAGTCGTAAGTCTCAGTCCAATTTTCAGTAGGATGATGAACTTGCCCTCTTTTACTAAATCCGTTCTTATGTACATGTGCAATGTACAGTTGCTCATTTCACATCCTCATGCAATTCATCTATGTAAATTTAAACTTTGTCTGATGACTATTTTATAGTTTGGTCGTGTCAGGTAGGAGAAAAAATGGTTATTAAATTTTCCTTGCCAATTAATGTTTGATGAATTTTGTACACACAAAGTTTTGGAGTTTTTCCTCCTCAAAAAATTTGCATAATGTAATGCATGAGCTCAAAAAGTTTGTGTGTACAACTTGAGCTTTCACTTTCACTTTATCCTACTTTGTGTTCATTTTATAGTACATTGCATCTGACAGTTGACTCATCTCTACAAATCACTAGAAACTAGACACTAGACCAACCAAGTTTATTATGTACAAGTTTTGAGCAAACGGGTCATAGCTATTTAATTCAAGAAAAGATGGAATGCAAATTAAAGCTCTTTTTAAAAATACTGATTACTGATTAAGTCATCATAAACTTGCAAAGTATTAAATATTAAATTTCTCGGGGTAGCTCAAAAACTTTCATAAAAATAGACAAAAATCATTTTATCTACAAGTACAAAAGTTTATTTCATTTTAATTTAATAGTCGGTATTGGTATTAAAAAAGATTTAAAATGCAATTTTTTTTTGTATTATAGAATACAAGAAACACAAAAAAGTGTAAAAATTTAACAATAGATTGTAAATTGGACTGACTTTTCCAATCCAAATCCAAATCCAATTTTACTCTACTTGTTTGGACATTCGAATTGTGCGATGTACCATGTACAATGTTTGTTAAAAAAAGTAGGTAAATTTTGGGAGGAAATTAGAATTCCAGCCCGATTTTCCACCGGGAAAAATCGTGACTAGAGAATATAAAAAGGTGTGCAAAGTGCAAGTTAAATGGATTAAAACGATAGCAGCTCACGTAACATCACGCTGAGGAATGGAATGTATACGACCAAAATAATGCGGGTCTACAGTTTAGAGTTTAGTCTAGAGTCTGGAGTCTAGATAGTGATTCAGTTCAGGTTTTCGGTTGGGTTAGATTCAAGTTGATTTTGAGCCCACTTTTTTATCTTGTAGGAAACTAGTAGTGAACTCACGGACACGGGGAAAATGATATTACACTTTTAAGTTACCTTACACTTTACATGGATATTAATTTCTGGTGAGGACAAACTGCCAATCATAAATTTCCGGTGGTCTGAATTATTTATCATTCCGCTTTGCTTTGGTAAAGCTGGAGTATGGAGTTTGGAGTTTGGAGCTTGGACTCATATTTAATTCATCCCCTGAATTAATTTTACTTTTATCCTGAATACTGAATAGAGATACGGATGTTTGAATCAAGAATCAAGAATGAAGCCAACGATAAATGTAATCAGTAGGACATGCATTTCCTCTCGTTTTTTGTGTGTGCTCTGTGTGTTGCCATTTCCCATCCATTCAATTTTCCTGTCCCAAGAACCATGAGACATACTACACTCACCTATTAGTAAATATTTTGAGCACGCAGAAACAAAAAAAAGAATGAAAAAGAAACCCGGAAAACGGAAAGTCAAATTTGTTATTTCATTGTTTTACATGATGGCCGTGTTTTTTGTAAGGCGTTGGTATTTATATTAGTTCTGTGTAAAATGAGTAAATTCATTCATTCATTCATTAGGAATTGGAATCATAATAAAGTTTATTAGTTTTTACTCTTTAGGTTACTTTCTTTAGTTTATCCTCTCTGTTTTCCCAATTCTACCTATCGATATTTTGCAATGACAATGTTAGAAAAAAAGGAATATTCTTTTGACGTGAAACCTTGACACATGTCAATCGGAAATCCAAATTCAAATTTTCAAGCTTGAATTTTATAGGTTCGGATTTTTAAGTAATGCTAAAAGACAACAAGTTAAAAGTAATATTAAATTATTAAACTGATAATAAGTTATTAACTTTTTTTACTTACTTTTGTGGTCTTTACTCAAAGGCAATGGATATGGCATTTTTGCTTTGTTTTATTTTCTACAAAACAGCTTTAAACTTTCACAACAACAACTACAATAGCAATCAGCTGCTAAACTCAAGATTTCACTCTTATTCACAAGCTCACTTATTACTTACTACACTTGTCACCAAAAAATAAAACTAATGATTCTTAGTTTTTTATGCGTATCAAAAACAGTACTAAAAGATTAATGGACTTTTTTATGGTGTTTCAAGAAATCAAAGAACTAAATGATATCAGAACGTAAAAATTTGTGCTTGTTTAACCGGTGAAATGTTCAGTCATTTTTTTGCCAAAGATACTGGATTTTTTCAAATTTTCTTGTGAAGTTTGATATGCTTATACGAAATACTTGCACTTTATTACTGTTAATAATACTATTATTATTTGTTTTTGCGTTCAGTGCAGTTTATTTTCCAAGCATCAAGATGAATATGAATAAACTAGTAGAAATTTGGAACTATTTTGAAACATGCCCCAGCCAACATGTAGTGTTATACACATCACACAAAACACATAGCGAATATCAAGAAAGAGCTCACAGCTCACACGTTCTTCAAGTTGAACGAGAACACGGTGTATACTTTTGGAGGACACAGGAGAGCAGCTAAGTTTCAACTGCGAGTAGAATTCTAAGAGCTTTGACTAAAATAGAGGCAAGAATCCAAAAACCGACTCGGAATCCGGATCCGGATCCAGCTGAAAGAGAAACATGCTAAGCATATCTGTAGATAGGAGATAGATGCAGTGTACAGTGTACAATGTACAAGAAAGAGTGCGCACTCACCAGAAGAATCCTTTCTTTCATGTATAGCACCCTTGTAATTTTTGGGTATATATAGATTATATACGCGCGTTTGTATTGTATATGTAATATGTATCTATTCTCCCCTCGTCTTGTATCAAGACAAAAAATGTATGCTCAGAAATTATGTAAGAACAAAAACTCAAGACTCAAGTGTTATTTCATACACATGTACAATGGGAAGAGTAAATAAAAATGGAGAGAGAACATAACAAATTTGTTAGAAAAAACAGTGAAATACTTAAGTATAACAGTCGCAATACTTTGACAATAATGATACAAAATACAACTGCACTTGTAACTTGTAGTTTGTAACGTGTAACGTGTAGTGCTCATGTTGTGTTATGGATGTGTAATGTGTACAAATTTTTGGAGTAGAAAAAAAAACATGTCTATTCCATATTTCATATTATGTTCCATCTGGTTACATGTACGTACTTAAATCTTATATTCACTCTTTTAAATCTGAACTTGACTTTTATCATTGTCTAATTATATTATGTTTATTTTTTTATGTAGATGCATGACAACGGACAATTCATATGTACTGGGGCCTATTTCACCATTTTGCAAATTTGCACTTTGCACTTTGCATT
>JABASP010003431.1:0-14000 GCA_019776565.1 Sminthurinus signatus
GCATAAAAAAGAGGTTAGGTATAAATAACAACTGACTAATAACTAGATTATATTATACAGTATACAGAATTTCTATAAAATGTGGGCAGAAACTTCCGTATTCCCACATAGAACATGTGTAAGTATAGTTTGTCGCAATGATACAAATATACTAGGAGCTTTTTATTCAAGTACCAGGAAAATTATAAGATGAAAAAAAAAGAAGAGAAAAAGTATATAATGAGAATATATTATTATATCAATAGAATATTATTACCTAGCCGTAATATAGTTTGATAGCTTTGTTGGAGAGCTAGATCGTAGTCCCATGAGTTTCTCAACGTTAGTAGATGTTGGAATTACAAAGGGATTGAAACCAGGTGGACCACCAAAAGGAAACAGAGCTGAAAAGGCTGGATGATTTGGATGAGCACCAATGACAGGCTGAGTCTGAGAGGCGATCGGATGCGAAGTGAAAGAACTGTCAGATAAAAAAAATTTCATAATCAAAATCTTTATTAATACCAATCGAAAAGTATTTATTATCATTCAGTTATCCATTACGCATGTGGCAGAAGAAGGACGAATAATACAACAAAATCGAAAATTACTTGGCTAGTACTACTACTATTACTACTACTGTATTTTACACCATACTCTCGTACTTTATACACCATTTTAGACACCTGTAGTTTACGATTTAGTTTTCCTACAAACTACATTCATGTACTTACTTTAATTGCAACTGAGGATGAACCATTGGTTCCCTTTTGGAGATAAAAGGTGACGTGACCAGGGAATTTGACATTTCATTTGCGGCATACATTGGACGTGGGCGAGGAAGTGAAGCCTTACGACGAAATATAGAATTTCCACCATCTCTTTGCTTGGAGTGTGTAGATAAGTCAACAGCATCCATACTCAAATCAAGAGGTAATTCATTTTCTTCTGCTACTCCCATTCCACTTCCATTACTACCCCGTCTTTTATTTGATTCTACTACTAAAGCCGTTGAAGGATAAGACTGTTGAGCTCCACCACCATTTGAGTTCATTTCTGTCTCTGACTCTGAAGCATTGCTGGACGTTGGTAGGCAAACAACGAGATCACGAAGTTGCTGTCTGGAATCAATCTGCTGTCCATGTCTATTTCTCAGATGCCTTTCACAATTTGCCTGTAATGAAAATTAAGACATATTTTAAATTAAACTTACTGTATACTGTATGTATGCGTACATGCGTGTTGAACAGTCTATTTTCTTCAATGTACCTTTAAAACTATATATAGGTAATAGTAATACTCATTATAAAGTACACCAGTAAAGCCATATACATATATAATATGTAAATAGATGTATAGGTCTATTACGCCATATTATGTTTGCATGTATTTGTTTTTGCATGTTTAAGAATTTTCTCCGTTACCTTGTATTCTCTTACTTTCTATTTCTTGTTTTTTTTTAAAAAATTAAAAGATCTAATAGATTCATTTTTAGAGTTACCGCACATAGAGTATATTATGTATAATATATACAACATATGAGAACTACTTTAACTTGTTTGCACATATATTTTACATCTGTATAATAATGTTATAATTTATAACATGATAGTACTTTTACATTTTACATATCCCTGATGTATGAGTATACAGTCAGATGCAGAAACATTTTTTAACGTAAGAATGGCCATGTACTGTATACATATATAACCTGATATTACCATAGAAAGAAAGTATATAATATGTATATTGTATATATATGTACATATTCTTTCTGTTTCAGGAAACAAGATCTACAGTATATGTATAGGTTACTAAAGTAAATTTTAAATCAGAATGTACTATAAATCATCATCATCATAATTATCGTGATGTATTACATTTTAGTTTGTAGTACATCATATGCATCGCGTATTTTAATAATATATGTTTTATATTAGCTGCCTAAGTAGTCAATCCTACGACATACAATCAATAAAAGTTATATATAGTTTGATTGATTTCATTAGAGTGTTCCATAATCCATAATAGAGAGGGGGGGGGGGGGAAGAGAGTGAAAAGTTACTATAAAAGTCACACAAAACAATCGCGGTATTTTTTCTGATAAAACTCCCTACCATATACTTACATACACATATGGCTTTATTAAAGTTGAAAAAAGCTTTAAACTTTAAAATACCACTGGAAAGTGTAAAAGCCTTGTACATAAAGTACTTACATACATGTAAGTCATAAATGCATAAGAAGAAGGGCCTCAACAGGTTTAAAGTTGTCAGAATTAAGAATGAATTCCTCATCATTATATCACAAAGACCACGTGACTTAAATAATAATAATCCCTTCCTGTACTCAAATAAATATTAGCTCTCTCCTCTACCGGTACAAAACGATTTCGGTATATATATATTTTGTATGGGGAAAAGTTGGATATTAACTAAACTTTGTAAATATCTGTGTATTACTAATCATGTAGAATGTAGACTTATAATAATGAGTTATATATATTATAAGTACTAGATGTACCAAGAGTCGTGTCAATTCTAGTATAAAAAATCATCATCATAAAAAATCATACCTTCGTTGTGAAAGCAAAATAGCAAAGACGACACTGAAATGGCCTCTCTTCCGAGTGAATTTTTAAATGGCGAATCAAGGTACTCTTGTCACAAGAAGAATAGGTGCAAGCTCCACAGCGGAAGGGCAGTTCATCATCTCCAGCACTATTTCCGTTGACACTCCTAAGATCTGTACCTTCATCTTTTACACTGTCATCTTTATCTAATAATAATACATTCCTATCCCAACCGTTCGGGGAAGACACCCGAGATTTTCCAGGACTTTTAAAGCCAGTATTGTCAATATTGTTAGTGTTCTTATGAATAATCATATTATTAGACAAAATACTCCTTTTAGTATGTTCTATCCTATTATTATGACTTGAACCTTCACGATCTTGTTGTTGATGATGATGATCTTTCATACTAGAACCAGCACCATATCTATCCTTAAAAGATGAAGAAGAAGAAGAAGAAGAAGGACTCACATTATATAAATTGTTTCTTTTGTTATGTACAAATTTTGCATCCTCATTTCCTGAATAGTCGATCCCTTCCTCCTCATCATCATCTTCATCGTCGTCAACTTTAATACGAAGAGTTTCATCTTCACTCCTGTCATCCTCTTCGTCGTCATCATCATCATCTTCATCCCTCTCATAAAGTCGTCTTGTCATCGGTGTGTCTCCTTTATTATTATTATTTCCACCACCCATTTTTGCTGTCTTCAACTCAGAGAGTATATTTTTTATCATTCCATTTTTACTCAGCTCAAGGCAGGGTTTTTTGTACGGTGGGCTATTATTATTATTGTTATTATGGATCAAATTTTTTTCTGCACCAAAATCTATTGGATGATCATTCATTGGAGGCAGCTTATCAACAATCTGTTTATAGAAAGAAAAAAAAAACATACAAAGAATACCAGAGATATAAATTTTGAGCTATTTTCTGTTTTTTAAACAACAACAAATAACAGCAAAACAACCAGATAACCTAATTAATGCATACATAATATACTGTAGATATACGTATACTTCAAAATTTCTTATAGTTCATTTTAATTATCTTGCTAAAGATAAATATATATGTAATAAATTCCTGCCTCTCTTGACTTTCAACATAAATTTAAATGGATAAATAAAAAAATGAATATAAAAAAATAAATGGTTTAAGTGGATAAATTTAATTTTTCTAATACATTTTTCTATTACGTATTTGTGAGGAAATAAATTTTTTTTTGTCCAAAGGAAACATTCGATCACCCATTTTATCAATGGACGTAAAATTAAAGACTAGCTACTCCTCACATTTTACAATATATTATGTTGATACACTCATTGCCTTTCCTTTCTTGTTTTTATTACCGCAGTAATTGGTGAAAAGTACCTACCTACATCACTGGAGCATACAAATAGCAATAATAATTGTTTAAATTTACGCAACAGACCATGCTTTTGTAAGTACTATATTTTATATTTGTTTAGTACATGTAAATAAACACTTACAGGTACATGATATATAATAAAAAACATTGTTGGTACATGCTGTATAGTGTTAAAACTTCAACTTGATCTCGCTTACAAATTGATCTCTCATGTGGAAAACCACACATTGTTATGCTGATTGTCATGAAACGGAGCACACAATCACCGACTAAGGCCTTTCAAAAAAAAAACCTCGTGCTTTTACTATTGAAGTACTACACATGTTAAGTTGACTATATATATACAACCACCCAACAAAACATAAAATCCGCTTATTACTCCGAGTGTATGCATGCTGGGTGTGTAGAGTATACGTACGTACGTACGTGTGTTAGTATGAGTGTTTTGTGTGTACATGATTATAAAAGAGGCAGATGATGATGATGGTGGTGGTGAAAAGGCATAATGTACATGTTGAATGAGCATAAAAAATATACATGCACATACATATCTCGAACTGCTGCCTGCTTGCTACTGAACTAACTGCACATTGTGGTGGTAGTGGTGATTCATGCTTAAAACACCTTGTGGAAAATTGATCATCATCATACAACTACTACGGCACCTACCCTATGCCTACCACCTTTGTATGAGGATGGTAATGTAGGGTGACTTTATTTGATTCTCTCAGCCCTACCACATCATGCGTACATACTACATACATTTCTATTACAT
Organism: Sminthurinus signatus; assembly: GCA_019776565.1. NCBI lineage: Eukaryota > Metazoa > Arthropoda > Collembola > Symphypleona > Katiannidae > Sminthurinus > Sminthurinus signatus. The sequence continues at coordinate 4,697 of JABASP010003431.1, forward strand.
ACTCACTGGGTTTCAAATGTATGAAAACACCGAGAGAGATTGTGATGGGATTGCTTCAAAAACATTATACATTTTATAAAGGACTGTATTTGTACTGGTACAAATCTACATGAATACTTTATATAAGTATATACATGCATGTACGCACGATTGATTATGTATAATGTATAATACATCTACTTTGCTCCTAAATACAGCAATAACAATGCTTGTCGTTGATTTGTTCCCTTTCGTTCTCCTTAATATATTAAATGTATCTCTACCTATATGGGATGTGTAGTAATACTTACTTTTGTCTGGCTGAGTAGTAATAAAAATCATCATCTATCTATAATAATAATAATAAGCCAACACAGCAACCTACCTACTCCCACTTCCCAATCCCATTTTGCAAAACAGAAACATCATCTCTCTTTCTTTTTTTTCTCCCTCTCTCTATCTTGCTATCTCAGTCTCACCGTTTCAATGTACACCCCTCTTCCCCCTTTCTCATCTCATCAATGAGATGATCACATTCAATTTGATAATAATAGGTTGGCACCAGCTCGTGGCTCGTACTTCTTCTGAAAAGGCTACGTAATGCACACTTAATATCTAAACCGTACATATGTAGATAATCTAGCCCACCTACCTTTGAGATCTGCATTGGTTTACGTTTCCGGGCACCAACGGCTTTGTTATTATTATTATTATTATGATTGTTACTCGTCGTCTGGTCCAAGGATGGACGTTGTGGCTGAACTTGCTGCTGTTGTTGTTCTCCTTCCTCTGCGACTTCCATAGTTGTCACACTCATGTTATCACTAGTTTCAGTTGTTTCACCGTTCTGTACCAATTCATCAATGGACAACTCTGAAGTTGTTCTTGTTGCAGAAGGGGATGATGAAGATATAGTAGCCGCAATGGACAACTTTTTCTTGCCCTTAGTAGCACGCCGTTTCTTTCGTTTGTACATTCAGACAATCCTTTTTCTTAAATGTTTGAGATCTCTTGTCAGGCACTCAAAGGCACTCAGTTCATTTGCTCCTTATGCTACAACGTTCTCTTCTGTTTTCTGTAAATAAACAAAAAATAAAACCATGATGTTAGTCACGTATACATATATATATTTATATATATAACTTTAGTAGCCTTTGTAGTTTGTAGTAAGTAAACAATCTGATTATACTCATGATTCATAAAGTATAAATACATAAGTAACATGAGGAGAACTTGAAGTTCAAAAGGAAGTCCAATGAAATTTTTTGTGGACCATCTGAATTAGGATGCAATTTTAATATTCATAAGGGACATATTTGTCATTGTTATTATAATCATTGTTTAATGTCTGGTGTGTACTTTTTATTGATGATTTGATTCATTTTATCGAATCATTTTCACAACAGCATCATCACAAATTTTATACTTGAAAGCATGACACTATGTGTGAGTACTAGGATGTTAAAATAAGAGATAAGAGATAAAAACAATTTAAACACACAATTGTCATCAGAACTTTTGGGTATATAATATATATATATGTACATATTATATGTATATATACATACAGAGCAAAAGTATACACTTTAATCTGATTATCTATTATTAGCAACCTAGTACAAACTAAAATCATACAAAAATAAAAATTTGTGATTATGATTGCAAAATATTTTTATTTGATTTATAATAAAAATCAGCTAAATAGTACACATGCAACTAAGTCATTGATGTTTTTCACCAAAGATAGTATTTCTGATATACATTTAACGTTTTATGCATAAAATATACATCATGCGTCTAAAATTTTGTTATAAAAGTCCTGATGTATAGCAACCATATTAACTATGTCATACCTATTTGAGGAATAATATATAACCCAAAATCCAAAACTACAGTAAATTGAACATTATATTTTATATATAAATCCTATAGTTGATACAGGGAAAACATATCTCCATGTTTTAGAATTCTTACAAGTACATTTATTGAATAATAATGTCAATCATGTCGCATAAAAAAGCATTAAATCACACATATTATAGAAATAAAGGACAACGAATTTCGATTTTGATCTACAATACCAAAATATCAAAATTTTATATAATTCAGCAGTAACGATCGAGCAATACACGTGTTCAGGCAGGAAACTGCTATTGTTTCTAAATTATTATATTATTTTTATATTATTAATAGATTTTCATAGATTTCCAGAATATAAAAACTGATCAAAAATGTACAATAGAAGATTGAAAAATGGATTTCATCTAGTTTTGTAGTGTATATATACCTATACATCATGCATTTTTCAATAGACAAGGGAAAGAAAGACGAAAAAAGATGTACGGAGAGTGTGTGGAGAAATAGAGAAGAGAAAGGGAAAGTCCAATGAAGTAAGAGTTTATGCTTGAAGCTGCTCAAGTATGCAATGTTGTGGAGTGGTATGAAAAGAGTTTCCATGGAATCCATGGGTTGGAATCATTGACGAGAGGACGAATCATACTACTACTACTACTACTACTTGACGAACGACGAACACACCACACGCAAAGATGTGTGTTTGACTACCTGGGAAAAGGATCCGAATAGATGCAGAGAGAGAAAGAGAATAAGAGAGCAAAATGGAGAAAACGAGACGAACTTTAAAAGAGAATACGTGACGAACAGAGACGAGTGAGCGTCAGTGGAAATATTACAAGGTACATACGTACACATGCGGGATTCGTAGAAAGAAAGTAGTTGGAGAGAAAGAGAGAGAGCGAGAGGGAGGAGGAGGATCCCGTTCGGAGAAGGGAATCTCTGTGGTATGTTTTGGTCCGACGTTGCCCATGGAGATGCCGGATTGGTAAAGAAGAGAATTGAAGAGCCGAGGACTGAGAGTGGCAGGCAGAAAAGGAGAGCGGCACGTCCCATTCCACTACCGAATATCATGAATAATTTCCGCACTCTGCGAGGACTGCTCTCTCGCCGTCAGTTCCTTTCATTCGTACATACCTAGTAGCTTCTATCCACTTTTCTCAACTTCAAAAAGGAAAAGTAAGCATGATGCGAGCCAGTCAGACACTCTAAGTTCCACTACTTCATAGTCATCCATAGAGTTAGGTGTATGTCTCCATACAGATATATACATATGTGTATATGTAATATGTATACACCTTTGTAAATGAGTATATACGTAAGCGAGCGAGAAGTAGGTTCCCACCAACCTACATACATTCCCTATACATGTAACAGACTCTCTTATCCTACTCCATTACATTCTTGCAAGGCTTCACACGGGCATACATCACACATAGTCAGGAAGCTAGGATAGTCTGTTTGGAATTCCCGTTGCTTGGAGATAACGTGCGACAAAACCCGGAGCAGCCTTTTTACTCTAACACAAAGATCTACTATCTATCTCTCTTTTCCTCATGCTTTCTCCGTCTCTTTCTCTCTCTTCGTCTCTAGATATTTCACTTCGCTTTATAGATGAGAATGAGAAGTCTGCGAGAACCAACCGGATAACTCGGAGAAAAATCGAACTCCACCTCATAAAACTCCAAAATGGACATTGCTTTACCTGGTCCGACAAACGCTTCTTCACAGAGGACCAACCTAGCTATGTTTCTATCTTTCCCTTCTCTCGCTCACTCACTCTCTCTCTCTCTCTCTCTCTTTTGTAAGCGTCCTATTTCTTACTACTGTTTTCATTTTATCCATCCCATCTTCGATGTATATTATGTAGGATGAAATGTCCCTGCTTTAACCCTTGTCCCTACTATATTATTACTTGTATGCTTTTCCGTACGTGTACATTTTGAGACATGTACACATATTTACGGTTGAAGCAACCTGTATTTTCTTTAGCTATATTAGTGTAGATACAATAACTATTTCTGTTTGGCTTTTGCAGTGGTTCTCATAGAGAACAGTAGTCAAATATCTAGACTGCAGTACGTATTCTTCCTCTCTCGCGCGCTCTCTCTCTCTCTCTCTCTCTTTCACTCTGATGGATGTACGTATATATTGATGTGCCATGGTAAACGGAATGCTTTTCTCCTACCGATAAACTCACTCAGCCTAACTTTTCAAACTCATAAATGAAGCTTTTAAATGATTGATGCATAATAGCCTCTTGGTTCTTCTTCTCCAAAGCTTTCCAATATCCATAAACATTCGACTCGCTTCTCTTCGCTAAACCCTCCTTACTAAAAGCTATAAATTTCAATACAATACAATATGTAAAACTGAGTTCTCTTTCCAAAGTTATTACAATTATTATTATATACTTATATACTACAGGCAGTTTTTGTGAGAGACGTTTCTTATTGTGTAATTTTCTTAATCTCTTCTTCATTCTTTATTTACGCTCTACATAAATTCATAAACATGATATTATTCCACTCTGTCTTTTTGATGATATTTTGAAGAACAAAGAACAAACCTATTCAGTCAATTTTTCTCGCATCCGTATATTGTTCTCACATTTTATGTACTAATTTCCTACGTAAGCCTCATTTTATTTCGACAACTGACGAATAAAAATATCCAGAGTTTGGGTATATATACAATATACATATGCTATAGTATGAACATTTGTAGCTTGCACTATCTACCCCTGATGACTTGTGATTTCAAATGTAGCCATAAAATAATTTAGTATACCCTATTATAGACGATTAACCCAGAGTACTTGAAGACCTTTGCTGAATCATATATTATGGTTTATTTTTTATTTAGTTTACTCAAGAAAAATTTAAAATAAAGAAAAAATCATTGAAAACATGATATTCTATATGTAAAAAGATTTACTGCATATTATTACATCAATAATAATTATTATTTAAAGAATAGATTTATATCTTTCTCCAATATGCTAATTTCTTTGGCATGCATTATCCTGATTCAAAAGAACAGACAAGTAATACTGGAATTGCATCTTTATTACGAAAATTGTGTATGAACATCATCTTTAAAAAGCTTCTCTGAAATAGGTGTTTTAGAGAGTTTATGTTATAATACGTATTCATATGTTGCACAGATAAATATTTTATTATAATGTATTGCTCTGTAATCTACGGCGTTTTGAAAAACTATAGAATATTTTGTATACATACAAGATAACAAATCATTACCTTACAGTGGAGAATCTTTTAAGATATCTCAATGTTGTGAATACGTATAAAATATTTCTCATGAATTTATGATAAACCAATACTGTAAATATGTGTACATATATATACTTTATTCAGTATATATATCTTGCGTATAGGTGATTCAAACCCTATTTTTCTACATTACACAGAGCTGAGCAAATGTAAAATCCACAAATATAGTAATAATAGTTTGAGAAATGGAATTGCTAACAGGAGGTGAAAATGAGAGAGAGAGACGGAGAGTTGATAAAATCTATGAACATTTTACTACTTTTATACGACTATAGTTATTCATACAAGCAAATTAACTCGGATTTAGAAAATGTATTAAACGTACAATTTTCAGGCATAGAGAATAATATAATTGCCTGAAAGGGAAGTCAACAAAGTATTAAAGGGAGTTTAGGTTGTTACGAGATGAAAAAGTGATCTTTAAATTTTAGAAAAACATCACTACAACGTTAGATTTATGGATTGAATTCCATAATATATTGAAATTCTTTCTTTCACATAAAACGCAAGCTAGTTGATAATAATAATAATAGTGATCCATTTATAACTACCAAGTAACAAAACTAAACTCCTTCTGCTTTCCCATCTCTAATAAAACGTATAAAAAAGTAATACTACATGTGTGCGTACTATGAACCTGTACACTGTACATTGTACATGTGAACTTGTATGCTCTCCTAGGCTTATGTCCTGTCTCTATTTTATTTCAAACTGATGATGAAGAATCAAACATGCGAATCCACGTTTTTTACTCTTTGTATTCTCTCTCTTGTCTCCTCTTTCACTCACTCAGGACTCAGGATCTCAGTTCTCCATCTCATTTTATGTCGACACAGACAGCAGCAGACAGAAAGAAGATCAATAATAATAACAACGGAGAGACAGACACGGGGAGGCAGGTAGATGAGCAGGTGAGAGAGAGAGAGAACGCAATAATAGTGTACGGATCCGTTTCCCCATCATGTACACGATGTTTTTATGCATCACAGTAATAATGTTACAGTAGCATCTAGTAGTAGTAGTCGTCGTCGTCGTTTTCTATACACCGATATTGATGTTTTGTATATAGTTACAACCTTGATGTATAGAAAATATAAAACGACGATATTTCATCATTCATACATCATGTAAGCATACTCTCTACATTTTTTCTCAAGACGAATACCAAGTCTTCATACAGGCGCATATGTTTAATGAATATTATTCATTGAATAAGAAAAAAATAAATGAATGAATGAATGAGCGAGTACTCAGTAAGATCATAGAACACATCATATATGCATCACCATGATGTATTAGGATTCGAACACTTTAAATTTTATGTATCAATACATGAGAGAAGAATATTAGAGTGTCAAATGTAAAATGAAATTGGAAGAGATATTTTTTCATGTTTTTTTTAATAAAAGAATCCGTCCTTTTTCATATTATGTTATACTCTTCTGTACATAGTAATAACTCTGTTCTAGTTTAGTCGTTGTCATCATACTCATTGGTATACATAATATAATATCAGATATATACATATATACTTACACTTTACACACGCGTCTTACTATTTGAGAGTCCTACCTACCTACATATATACATACCAACAGACTTATGTACAGTGTACAGATAAAAAAGAAACTTCCTCTTTCATCAGTATAACACTTGGGTACAATAAGTTAAGAGAGTAAAAAGAAGGTAAGAATAATAGAACCAAAAGCAAATAAGTAAAAGACGTAGAGAAGATGGAATGGGGAAACAGAAAGACATACAGGAACAGCTTCTACCTTGGCATTTTTACTTGGTTCTTTATTTTTACCAGAGCTAAAACGAGAACTCTACATACAAAGAGGAAAGAGAGCAACCTGACAATCAACAGAGTAGTCAAAGTTTTATAATATTGTACGTCTATATAAGTACTTACTTTTGTATATTTATGTCGTTCCCTTTGAACATTAGAGATATGACTGAAAAGCACCTATTATACTCTATCATAACCTTTCACATATATGTACATTACACATGTATCCCCTATTCTCATATTGAATGTATTCACTGCTGCTGTACCTGCTACCTGCTCCTTGTGGTCTGTAGTCTGTGTGTATAGATTTTCTACAACATTGTGCCCCGTTCAAGAGTATATATGTACTAAAAATATGTATATATACATACTGTATTTATACATATATATTCAATACATAGTATGTATTATGTACCTTTCATTTCACCCTGTCAAAGATAACTCTAGAGCACGAAGCAAACACTCCTTTAAAAACGAACTATACAGATTCTAGATTCTTGTGCTATAATATTATTAAATATTCTAACCTTATTCTTCCTTCCTGGTATCTGGTACATGACAGCCACCACACACCAAGAGCAACTCATAATATAGTATTTGTGAAAGCTTTATGGTTTGGCCATAGCAATTTTCTTTTACGTATAATATGCAGGTAAAGCATTTCGTAAAGAATATATATTATCACTAACACATATAATACTGTAGCAACAACTACAATAGTGACTACTCTGCACTCTGTGTCAGTACATAATATATTATGAAATATACCAAGTGAGATAGTTTGCTGAAAACCGAGGTAAGCATAAGGACTATCCCTGTCACAGGAAACACCACCACATCTCAAGTTCAAATCGAAAAGATTCAAAGAAAATCCCATGTACAAAAGCCAGATACATAGTGAGGGAGAACTCAGAGCTCAGCTTCCCTTTCGGTAGTTCAAAAAATTTTTAAAATTGTTCGCAATAAAATCAGGAGAATAGCATACTATTATGGGCTGATAATAAAGAAACAACATGTGCCATGCAGGGCCCTGTTTAAAAAATAATTGAAATATTTCGAGTACGGGAGAGACTTTTATTTACCATCCACACGTAATTTTGATAGGTACTTCTCGTACTAACGATTGGAAGAGAGAAAGACGTGGTTATGATATGTAGAGAATCATCTCTTGTATCTCTTCATTTTACTCTTCATTTGAATCAATTTTGATGGTTTGATGTTTTGTCAGGTTATTTTAACATAAGAAAGAATTGTACATGAATATTTAATAAACAATTGTCTTAACAATCTTAATGTAAAAGAATGTGATCATCATTGGAAGACTACTTGTAGAATTATTTTACTACTAAATAACAACCTAAAAACCTTTTTTTGCATAACATGAATCTTTACTGCCTTTGAACACTCAAATACTAGTAGTTTACATTCAAAAAGAAGAATTGTCATTAAATTTTTCATATACCTGACATACTTGTATTTGTATCTGTATATATGCACATATGTACGTATCCAGTGTAGCGTCACTTGACAGTCAAAATTTATGTACATTTATTTTTAAGCTTTTTCCGCTCATACAAAAGAAAAAATAGCATCTAAAACTTAATAAATAACGAGACAAGTGGAGCAGCCAGCACCGAGGCAAGTGACTTTTCTCCATCATGTAAGTATTTATTTATTAACTATTCTATCTTTTTGCGTGTGCATGTGTAATTTCTATGTATTGTTGAAGTAAACTTGTCCAAAAATCGTCATTGTATGTGCCTGTATCAATGGATTGTATTGTTATAAATAGTACTAATACACAAATACTATTAATATAATAACGATTGTAATAATAGCGTATGTACGGGTTGGACCAAACCAAAATCTAATATTATTTATGTATTTAAATATCTAGTGTAGTAAAAATTACTGTATGACTTGAAAATCCTTATAAGTACATAGTATACCTATGTAATACAGTCCAATTTACCTTATACTATCTGTACCTATTGTATTTTATTGTTTACATAGGTAAACAGATATATGTAATACATGTAGAATAGTACAATAAATTGTTTTTATACGAAAAAATAGCACTCATAAGCACTTATATTTATAAACGTATCTACTCCTTAGTATCTATAAGTTGTATGTGCCATAATATGTAAAAAAAAATCCTTCTCAAGAAATACTCACTACATTTAATAACATGAGGCAGGAAATATGTACACTCAAAGATGTAGATGGAACTATTCAACAATCTAAAAGGACATAAACAGAATGTGTTTGCTAAAAGAATGATATAACATACGAGCCCGCCGCTCCGCGGCGGGCCGCTGACGCGGCCTGTCAGTAGTCGTGACCTTTGTGTTTTTGACCACCACAGGCTTTTATTGACACACCAATC
>JABASP010003432.1:0-14000 GCA_019776565.1 Sminthurinus signatus
TTGTATTATGAATTATGAATGGTCTATGGGAAATTCCCAAGAGCAAAACCTAAGAACATATACAAATCAGTTTTAATTTATGAAAACCATACTAGTATACTTGACATTGCGTTTTATACTTCAAGGGCATTTTCACACAAATATGCGTAGTAATTTTGAAAACTTTAAAATATCTTTAGGTCAATAATTGTTTCAACATTTAGTTCCATGCTCATTGTAAAGTTTTAAAGATCACAGGTTTGGGTACCTATTTATTTTCTGTCATACATTTATTTTACAGTCTTTTTATTTTTTTCAACTTCACAAGCAACCCGTAGCTTTTAAATCTCTCACTGCCTTATCGCTGTATGAATTACACATCCTTACAAGCAAGATTCATAGCGTGTTGACTAAAATTTGATACAAATAGCTGAGAGCCAATACATTGTATTAGCTCTCAAGTGTATAAATGTTTAATGAATCTAGAATCTTGAATACACCTTTCCATAGCATGGGAAATATAAAGTATACTGGGGCTACTTTTGTCCAATTCAAAAACAATAACCCCACAATCATGTTGAATAGCAAAAATTAAAGATATCTGCGTATGCTTAGTTTCTATTCATTTTTTTTTGCTCCTTTCTCTAAGGTCTAGTGTCTTATGCTACCATGATTATAAAATTTTATTGGTTTAGAAAAGTACTCAAACTTTCTTACAGCTTATACAAGAGCAGATGTCTCAAGCCTATAAATATTAGACATGGTAAAACATAAAATTTTATATGCATCCATGAAGTGAAAATGCATACATAAGGTTTTGAAGTTTTTGATGAAAACTGAAATAGCCCTCTTTCATCTTGAAATCGGAATCAAATTGAATGTTGATTATAAAAACACTATGTATACGATGAAGATTAAAAAGGGTAGAGGCGGAATGTGAAGTAACAAAATGTGAAAAGTGTTCTTATTATGTATCTATATTTTTTTTTACTGTACGTGGTTTTACAAGTGGAAATTTTGACTATAGTGGTTTCGATTACGTAATTAAATTATGCAATTGAGAATAGGGTCTATGACTACTATAATAAGCAGTAACTATTATGATAAAGTATTAGACCAATAATGATGTAAAGAACCTTTTCCCACGTAATCGCCTTTGTTTCAGTTTATAGATTTACATCAAGCTTGATTGCTCGTCAAAGAGTACTCGCCTAATATTCGACAAAGACCAAGGTTATTCCAGGCGTAAAGTTTTGGGAGAATTCTGGTTTTGAGCCCCATGGATTATTGAACAAGCTAAAATCATATTGATGATTTTGGAGTCTAAACCGTTCGTGGTTATGCAACTATTAAGTATCTCGTTTGGTGAAAGGGGTTTTACGTATTTCTACTCAGAAAACTGACTTGAATGTATAGAAAATTTGAATAAAAATCTTCAGATTGAAAATCCGATTAGAAATGAATTATATCATTATTTTATATAGTGAAGCTTTGAAAGTGGTTTTAGTGAAAGAGGGGAATGTGAACTTTGAACTTAGATGCTTGAATGTGAGAGTATCGAATGTCCATATTTCATCAAAATGGGCAATTGTTTGCAATATGGAGGTCTGTGATATCATTCAACTTTTATTCATGCAACTCATCATGAACTGTATGAATTCGGCACGTACACAAAAAAGGAATGTTGTAGGCTCATCCAATCCTGTATGTATTGTACTCGTGAGTCTTAAGTAATTATTTGAACCATTTTGTCTAAACGGGACATGTCAATGAAACTAAGTAAATATTTGCCTGTGGATAAGCGCTTGGCGATGTCTATTGAATGTTTAATTTTGGATAAAACATCCCACATTTCAGTGGAATTGGAAGACGTTTCATAAGGGCTTAAGTATTTCCAATTAATGCTAAGCATTCAAGTCTACTGTTGAACTAAGACCAGAAATTGTCTTACTTGTTTACTGACTTTTCTTGCAATCATTACTAATTTTAGTTGCATATACAGTAATACTGTAACAGTATATATCCTTTTTTTGAGATTTTTGGCATAAAAAAATGTAAGTAAGATTTCGGTTACGTCCGGTGTCTATCAAGTATCTATTTAATGTTTCTTCTATGCTTTTGAAAGTGTCGGAATGTCAGAAAAAGTTGATATTTTACCCAAGTTTTACTTATTCTTTGTAGGACTTGGAATTCTTACAAATCTCCAAAGGATTACTTTCCTAGATTATAGTTCCAATCTTACACCGTAAAAATGAGAGGATAGAGATGACACATGATAATGACGAGAAAAGAATCATGTGTTGTACTTTGGTATAGAGATGAAAACATCTTGTACTTCCTGTACAAGGTGTAATTACCGATCCTGACTACAGTATTCTTTGACTGTGAGAATGGCACAACTTTAAAGTTAGATCTTTCTTTTCTAAAGACATTTTCTTAAGCTTTGAAAGGACGCACATTTGTAGTTTGTATTTAAACTATACAGTATATGGCAATCTTAATGTGTGTGAAGTTTGTAGTTTTTTTTTCATTTTTTAATTTCAATTACATCTATTAAAAATGGACGAAATCCTATTTTGAGTTTCTACTGTAACGGGATAAATTATTACCTGGGGGGTCGTAAATAAGGAGATTAAGAACATGCCTTTTCCATTTTCACCATCTTTTCTATGAGACTGGTGTGAGAACAAACCATAAAAATAGCACACTTGCTCCAGCATTCCTGCAAATAGATATAATAAATTGAATCCTCGTGGAATGATCCCTGATCTCATGTGTCCTAGCAACATTGTTCCGATCCGAAGTAGCTCCACGAGGACATTCAATTAAGGTTACTCGCTTTAAAAAAGTATAATAAAATGATGTATGTATTCTAAATTATAGTTATAATAGTAATCGTCATGAATCGAATCAAAAAAAGAGTACTAGTTTGAAGAAAGCTCAAAAAACACGGAGTATGTTTTATAGTCTCTAATTGTGTCCGAAAAATGACTACAGTACAATCTGTAAACGTATTTACTGACCTGTGGTTTTGTTTTGTCCATTTCTTATTCATCATATTATCATTTTTTTTGCTGACATTACATATATAAGTACAACAAAAACTTGACGAATCTATATCAAAAGTTTTCATTTTAAAAAGAGTAGTCAAGAACTAAATATTAAATAATTGAGAACCGTACACATTATACATGATAATACTATTCAATATTTTTGAATTTTGAAAAATAGTCATCTTACCCGTTTGTCGCTACGTGTGTGTAAAAATCTATTTTACAAAGAATTTTTCATACAAGTATGTTACGCAGAAATTGGCACGTAGAAACAACGCCCACTCATTTTTGGTTTTCAATTTAAAATACCTTTGGAATTTATAGTTTGGATTAAATTTCTAATCTTTCCAGTGTTGTTTGTTTGTATGATATTGGTATCCGCAGTGGTTTATTTTATAAAAATTTTCCCATTTTATTTGGCTACCGATTACTGATTATGGAACTGAATATTAAAAACTGAATGTCGATCAGTGTTACAACAGTGAACAAAACAAGAATGAGCTTATGGGCTGAGTTCCAATAAAATTAATTTCACGCATAGGACTACATTGAAGTCTGTGAATAAAATGCCACTAGTTTATACTATAAAAATCATATATTGTACACAACGGAGAGGAATAAAGAACTTTTACACATTTAACATCAATTTAAAACTAATATGCGAGGTAAATATAGAAACAGTAAGAATGCCGAATGGTGGATAGTTGATATTAAATAAAATTGAAGATAAAGCCCGACAAACAGACAAGATTAAATGTTTAATTTTTGAGATTTTCATCTTGAATGAAAACCTTGTTGTATTCAATAGTTATAATAAATATATTTATGTCGACGTACACAGTATGTATATACGTAATACTGATGTATAAAAGTAAGCACGCATACATAGCCATCTATTACATGTATTTCGTTGTGTTGGCGAAAGCAAGTCTAGATGAGCTAGGTTGTTTAGCTGTTTCACCCTTTTTTATTTCAATAAATTGGAATACATATGAGAATCAGACGACGGGGGAAAATGATTGTACGGTTACAAGTTATCACGAATTCGGGCAAAGTATAACTCAGTTTTACAAACGTTGTTCAGGAGCTGTGAAAATAAATAAATGAGATCGTGATGCCACTTATGTATTTCTTCTTACAGTATCGTATTCATGAGACCTACATGATCCATGTATGTATACACAAGAAAGTACATGGTACATGATACATGTAAGCATGCATATGCAAATTTATATTGAATTTTGGATTCGGATAAGTCTCAAAAGTCCAACGCCTACGAAAAAAAATATTCTCTTTTCCCTTGGGGAACATTTTTGTGTTTTTTTTTGTGCTCTTATTTCGTTGCCGTTCAGTTCTTGTTTCTTGTTCCTTTCAAACTAGAATCTTGAGACCTTGGATTGAATTGGGATGCTCGATATCGGTTTTTGATTCAAAAGTATTTGAGATTTTGAGTACTATACTCCAAGTGTGTCCACCTACGTGGATAGTCGTACATCGTACATTTCCCCACAGTTCATCGGTATAGAGTGTGTGTGTGTGTGCTTAGCCGCGAGACCGAGATGATTCGCACTATCACCAAATTTACAAATATTTCACGTCCTCCCCAACGTCATTATAGCATATGGGTGACAAATGTGTGGAGTGTGGATATATATTATATACATATCAGCATACGCTAATACTTAACCTTACATAAAATCCACACTCACACGTTGTTTCATGTAGGTGTGACTGTGATGTACTTTTATTCACTAACATACTAGTTAGTATGCACGTTGTATGTTGTATGTACTTGCCAGTTGGTAGTCGTTTCGGGATTTGGTTTTATGTAGTCTGTTTCAAACATATTCAAATTTAAATTCCGTTGCCATTTTCCAGAGCCATGATAAAAATCTATGCATTAATAATGACAAAATAATGTAACTGGTCCAAAGCCGGAGGAGGTTAGAAAATTGAGAAAAAAAATCCTTTATGTGTGATTACTGTGTATAGCAGGGGTCAAAGTAGCGTGATGCTTTTATTCTTCTACTTTCCTTCTACTGCCTACATCACAGCTGCCTTATACATGATAGTATTTAGTACTTACTTTTAAACTATAAAATTGAAGGCAACAAGCACGTGGTGACATTGAAATGAATCTTCTCTCTCTTTCTCTCTGTTTGACATAAACAAAGAGCTAAATAACTATTCTGTTTCACACGTGCTAAATTTACACTATAAATGCACAATAAAAGATAAGTAACTTGAAGCTCAGTTTTGCAGATGAACGGGTAATCCATAAATGACAATTTCTCAGAATTTGGAATATTCGAGGTAAGCTATACAAGACGTTTATGAAATTAAACTGGCTAAGGAGGGGGACAAATAAACCCATACCCCATATACACATTATTAGTAAGTAAGCAATAATGTTCTCTCAGCATCTAAATAATGTCAAAACAGTCTACCAACCAATTCAACTACCAATCCTACTTTACAAAAGTATACACAAGGAAAAGGATTCGAGTATTTGATGCAAAGGATATAGGAGCATGGAGCACATATATATAGTATGTAATATAGGTATAGTTGTACTAATTAGACTCCGAGTCATTCGCAAATTTGTGAGTAAATGAGTAAATTGAACATTATTAGTGGTTAGTGGTTTAACAAGTTTTCAAATCACTTCAATTGTTACAATTTCTCTTAATAAAATTTTATTGTATGGAAAACTTGACATTATATAATCCAATGTATAATCCTTTCTACTTATTGCTGTGAATATGATACCGAACACAAATGTATACATGTGTTGGATGCCATATGGGACATTCACAGTAAAGTTTCAACGGAACTCCAATTCTCCTATTCCATAGTTCATCTAGTAAGTATACATCAAGTACAAGTGTACAAGGAATTCAACTACTCGCTTTTAAACAAACAGCATGACACTTTTATGTACATATTACTTCACAAAAGAAAAGTAAAAGTTGTACATCACAAGTTGTACAAGCAGAACCATTCTCCGCTGTCTATCTGCTGTAAGTAGATACTTCTATGGTACTTACACTGTACAATGTAGAGTTCACCTAAAAATTTTAGGAATTTTCTACTTTGTGATAACTGTAGATAAAAGTCGAACTTTCTGTAAAAAAAAAACTTCCCTGAGTGGAAAGTACTGCAAGGAATTTCGATTATTCTTACGGCACGAACTGGTACACACTACACACACCATGCATCCAAAGTATATTTGTGAGATGAATTTTTTCACAAAACTCTGAATTTCATATGGATGTTGACATCCATGCTTCTCATCACTATATTTTTTTAGTTGTCATATATTATATAATTGACCGAATAACTGTAGTCTCATATGTAATATTTTTATTATACATTATGCCCTACATTCATTATCTATTTCAAGAAAGTACATAATATATTAGAAGAAAAACAACCTGGTACAAGTTGAAAAAACTAGAAATAATGTAGGAAGCAAGAACTTGCATAATACGACGTAGCTAATAATAGTGATGTTTACTAGGCATTTGACTTTATAGTTTAGACTTTGTCCTCATTACATGATTCTTTAAAACAACACGAAAAATTTCAAATCAGAGGGAAATTATATGTATATATTTATATTTACAAATATGTCTATTTCTCAAGAGATCATATGAATTCTTAAGCAATTTAATAACTTGAAATAATAAAGAATCAAAGTTATAGAATTTTAACATTTTTACTCATAAAATTATTAAAAACCGTATCGTAGCATCCTTGTACTAATTGTGTCTGTGATTGAATGGTTTAATTACTATAGTCAGAAATGTCGTACATGTTACATCATTACATATAGCAGTACACAGTGAAGAATTTTGAGTAAGTTTTTGTAGTAAAGCTGGTCTTCACCACTGGTCTTCATGTTGTGCTCGACATTTTAATCAGCATTTAGTTGTCGTTCGTTAAATGGTAAAGTAAAACAGATGTTCAGTAGGATGATTTTCTTGTGGCTCATGCCAACTAAAATTCAAAATTGCAAATCACCTGCGTGTGCATTTTGAATAGTTTTTTTAAGTTGTAGTTTTACAAACTTCCGCCCACAATTTTAAAAAACTATTTAGGCTTCCAAATAGAAAGAACTGGCTCACTGTATAAATTCTTTCATGTATCTTTGTACTCATATTGACTTACTGTGCATAGTCAAAGAAAATTTGTTCATGAACAAGACTTGCAACGCATACTTCAAATAATTTTGCTGTGCAAAACATACATGCATATTTTCTGTGTACAGCATACACAAGTACATTACATTTTACTTTAAACATAGAAAATACATAGAAAGCACGTCGCAAAATGTTTTTACAGTGTGCTTAAAAATTTAATTTTCGTTGCTCCTCTACATCTACAGACAGACTTATGAAACTGCCAAATTGTTTTTTCTTCTTGTTTGAAAAATACATTTCATATGAGTCATCGTAATAATATAAATGTCTTTTTGAATGCCTTTGGAGTTTTGGACAATACACGTCTTTATAAAGAACAGGTCATATTTTAATCTAGAGTTCCTGTGTTGTCAATGCCAAAGTTTTCTTTTAAACCTCTTTCTTCATGACATCCTGTACATCTTTTAGCCGTAAACACAAGTTTTGAATTGCATTTTAGATTCTTTTAATAATAATATTATTATTATTATGATTAAAAACATGTATTATAATTTCCAAAAGAATTTCAACATGCATGTATTTTGACAGTGTTTTATACTCATATTTGATGCTTGTTAACTTACAGACTCCTTTAACATTTCCAACTATATACATAGAATGAACTTTCTATAATTTTCTTAGCATTTCCATAAACATTTTGAAATGAAATTCACAGTTGCTTCCATAACATAGGATATAAAATATGGATTAAAAATAAAAGTTATTGTTCATTAAATTGCAATTCGTAGAAAGCTGAAATTTGAATCGATTGTTGACATTTACTTAAACTTCAGGGCATACGTATATACATAGCTACAATCTTTGAAAATTACAATTTCACCCTAGAACATCAAGGAAGAAGAAACATCAAGAAAGTTCATAATCAGTAAATAGTTAGTCGTCTAAAAATCTAGCCAATATAGAAATTATACTGACAAAAGAGAGGATTAGGTGAATAACACATATGTATAGGTAGTTATGTAAAAGTACAATACAAAGTTTTCTCTGTCGAATTACATGAGAATTTTCTGGCATACTTGTACATTGTACAGTGTACACATATCTTAAAAGCATTGTAGACACGTGCACGTAATACGTAATATAAAAAGGCCAAATTCACCATCAATAGTAAATAATACATGTTCAAGGAAAGAAAAGCTCCCCAAACTTTCTCATTATGATGTGTGTCGAAAATTTCTATTTAGTAGAAGTATGCCTAATGTGTAATGTTTGTAGTGAATAGGTGATAGATGTATTAGGATCCTGATTTTCCTTTGTGCATTATCACATGCTGTCATGAACGAAGAATTCCACACAAAAGCAAAACTTCTATTATTTTAAAGTTTAGCTTGTCTACATTTCCATTAGTTTATGTGTCTATAAATGATAAACTTTGTAATAACATAATATAGCTTCATGCTACATTTTATAAAGATAATCCATGTAATCGTATTATATTTGAGTAATATAGTGTAAATTATGAGAGTATTCTCTTTACAAGAATTATGAAACTTTATGCCCAACTAATGTACTTTAGAGAGATATTCATAAACTTCACACATAGTACCTTCCGGTTTTTTCTTTATGGATCTCTACTACTATGCAGGCCATCTATTTATGCAGTATGAACACTTTAACAAAACATATTATTCTAGCATTATAATCTGAAATAGTGGTAAGACAACTACTGCGAAATGTTTATAAAATATATATACATAGAGTAGAGAGTGAAATTCAGTTGAAATTGAAAAGTAATGTAGAAAATAGAGAATATGTGAATTGGAAAGCTATTCCATTGGTGTAATTTTTTTAAATGCCTCTCATAAAGAATGCCAGACTTAGCAATAATTCTATTCCGAAGACTTAATAGCAAAAATGGCCTTGCCATGAAAATTTACATTTTGACGTTAAAATAAAGTTTTCAGTATTAAAACCCCGTTCGTTTTCAAATATCCACATACTTTACCATATGACTGTTACTAGTGACTATGTATTATGTGTGTATAAGAAACTTATATATGTTCCAATTTTTCTTTAAAATGTTAAAATATGACATCAATTGAATTTGGTTTATTTTGTTTTTTCAATAAATATTTTTGCATGTTGTGTGTGTAGTTGGGTAGCGTTTGACGATGTAAATGCATGGAATGCCATCTAAAATATTGTGAGAAGATTAATACAAATACTGAAACATTACAATATTGTATCAAGGGGAAAGAAGAGAGAAAAGGGAGCGTGGGCCGTGGTGATGCAAATGTAGTGAAAGAGCTTCCCATCAACTAAGAATGTACTTACTATAGCTATTAACATTTCCTATCATGTTCTCCACGAGCCTCGTTGTTTTTTCTCAGTGTGTGAGGAATCCAAGGGCAACTTTCCTCATAACATGTGAATATTTTACCGAGTATATAAAACGTGTGTAAACGGGTGATGTACAAAATATAATGTAAGCATGCTTGCATATATTTTCCCGTGAAAACCTATTCTATAATTAAACCTACTTGTTTTCTTTCTTTCAAAGTTAACGAAGAATGATAAAGACAAAATTAGATTCAAACTGATAACGGACCAATTTCCCTACCACAGATTACAAAATGCCACCAACATATAAAATAATCTAAGTGGTTAAAATATCACGAATAGTCAGAGCTAAAATCCAGGAAGTTATTTGCAAATAAATGTCACTAGGGAATTTGGGTCTTTTAGGTCACATGTTTTTTCATCTACTCCCATAATTTACACGTGAAATATGTATATTGTGCATAATTATACTGAACAGACTCATGTATGTACAACAGGTGGTGTTTTTATTCAAACATATATCCACTTGTGTACTAGATTTAATATACTATGTATGTCTGATGATAGATGATGGGAGTGATGATTTTTTTTTGAAACATAAAAACTATAATTGTATGCATACTTGTAGATTTCACACAACGGGAGGTAGAGGATTGATGGTTTGTTCTTTTGAATTAGTCATGTAAATGATGTGAATAGCTCATTTATTTATTTTTAATTAAATACAGTTTTGTGGTCATAAATCCAAGTAGTTGGCCACCCAAATATTACAAAAACTATATGAAAAGTAAGGAGCTATTAACCATGTGGTTGAATATATTTTAATATGGTTGAAGCAAAACATCACTTGTAAACCATTATAGGTACATGAATAATGACAAATATAGTATAGAAAAATAAAAGGACTATTTGATATGATTAGACTTTTACTTTTACTTTTTTTTTTACATAGAATGCATGAAAAAATGATGTTTTTAATGATTATCTTTCAGTTTATTGTTTCTTTGTACTGCACCCGAAAGGATTTTGTACTTTGAGCGAGAGTGAAAGTAAGATGAATATAGTAAAAAAATGAAGGGTTCTGATTGCTGATGGTTGTGAAGAATGGTACATGTGTATGGATTGTGAATTGAATGCAAAGAGTGAAGAAAGTATTTCAAAAATATGTAGCGTTGTTGTTTTTTTTTTGGTGTCCCCAGTGTGTTATTGTTTCTCTGTGTATTTGTATTATTGTATTTCCAGGAAATGTCATTATAAAATGCAACTATATTACATTGTGTTGTTTTTGCATGATGTTACATTCTTTCTATCATAAAATGGTAATATTTTTATCCATCTCGGCTTGATTGCATTGATCTTTTTCTTGTTTTTTGTGTGTGTGGTGAATAATGTTAAATGTCATTATGTTATACCTTTTGATTTTTGATGGTATGGATTTTGATTAAAACAAAACATTAAAACAGAATGTAATAGAACACGAAATGTAACAACAACAAAATTACAGTTGTACAGTGTATAATATGTATTTTTATATTGTACATGTGTATATATCCGAAAAAGTTTTTGTTTTTTTTAGAGACAGTAAATTAAAATATTATCATATCTCAAATAAAACAATAATAATAATAGTAATTGTAGTTAATAGTAGTAGATAGTAGATTTATAAGTTCCAGTTCCGTTTTTCCTCCATACTCAATCATATATTATATAGATGTTATTTGTGCAAAAAGACGTTTGTATATTAATGGAAGAAAGTCTCTAAAATGCGACTGTGTAAGTGGAGAGCGTGTTTATTTTCCCAAAATAATTTTACGTCCAGCTCCGAGATTTGAACCTGCTTGTGAAGCACCTTTGTTGGATCCAGCTTGGAGACCAATAACAGCTTGACCAGCAGCTAAAACTTCATCGGAAAATTCACGCTTGTTTTCTTGAGATGGTCGTGGTCCCAACCATGGTCCGGGCCATTCAGGGTGGTTGTATGTCTAGAAATATTAAATGAAATATCACATGTTATGACAGCATTCAATCAATAGTTTAAAAAGATTTAAAAGTAAACAAATTCTTTTGTAGCCAAACTAAAGTCTAAATGTTTTCTAAATCTAAAAGATTATGAACAACTTACGGTTCTTCCCAAGGAGCAAATGGATGATGTTACAGTGGCAATGTCTTTCTTTTCCCAAAGATCAACAGTTTGGAATAAATCAACTTTTGGGACTCCATACTCAAGCATAGCTTTTGCGAAATTTGTGATATTTTCCATCAACTTGAATTGTCCACCACTTGTGTTGATTTTTGGAATTGCTCCTGGTTTGAGTTTGTTCATGACACGGCACAAAATGACACCGTCCTTAAGGGCATCTTCATAACCGTTAATTTTTTCTCCAAGGACGGACTCAATCCATTCCTTAGCTTCGGCTTCTTGACCAGCATCTCTCTTTCCAGCCAACTGATTTCACCAAAAAATAAATAAATAAAAAAATAAAATACATGTCAATAATTAGTTTTGTCATTACTATAATTGGATAGGGAGACACTTTTTTTCCCAACTTTCTTTCATATGTATCACGCACACACTACAAACACTACACAATATCTGAGAAAGTTTATTCTTTTCATGTGCTTGTACGTTGTACGCTGTGCATGTTCTGTTCTTGGTCTCTTTTGTCACCATCACACTATTTTTTGTTCTCTTTTCGTTCTAATATGAATTGTTGGAGCAGGTGAATAATGAAAGAATAAAGAGAACCACAAAGAGAAGTAGATATGTATTTACTTATAAAACAATCAGTCCAGAACAGAACAAGCAAGTAAGTAGTAGTATGAACTTGTAGTGTGCACTATTATAAAAAAAATTAATTGGTTGAAATAATCTTCTCTGTAAATCTCACCTTAGCTCTAACTTGTCGTTCTAAAGCCATTTTTTATGAAACTTCTTTTGGTTGGTTTTGCACTTGAGAGAAAACGAGAAAATTACTGTGTAATTTAAAATACAAAAACAAAAAAAACTAAATAGAAATGTAAGCTTTGGAAGTTAGTTTAGTTATGTGGCCTACTGACCAGAAACCAAAGACTTTTATAGGGAATCTTAGGGGTAACTCTTGGCTTGGTTTTTCCATATATATTTTTTCCTCTCCTTTCTCACCGATCGACTCCCGCGTGTCGTCCCACATTCGTTGCGATCTTTTTTGCTTCCTCATCATCTGGAATCTTCTTCTTCTTCTTGTTCATCGTCTTGTTTCTTCACCTTCCGCCTACGGTTGTTTTCAATCTAAAATTATCTAACAATATATTTTGCTCTCCCATATCCCATATTATCCGCTCCTTGTAATCCATAGTGTTTAATAAATATCTATGAATATGTACGGAGTACAGAGAAAATATACATATATAAATATATATTATACATGCATATTACATGTATGTACCAAGTGTAAAACCATTATACATGAGCTCCTCTTTTACTATCTGTTACCATCGTTATCAGACATAAAAGAGTTACACTCACACTTAAAAACAAGTCGTCATTTCCATATTTCCCTCCTTACTAACTACTTATGTCTCCTTCATGTATCTTTCGCTATTAAATGTGTTATCGTATCTACATGTATGCATGCATACATATGTTTATAAAAGTCGTAAACGTTTTGGCAAATGCACACAAAGTTGGATACTCTACTTTGTACATGATACATACGGCTGTACGTTGTACGTGCATGCACAAACATAGTGAAAGTATTGGAGGAGATTCATGCAGATTTCATGCACCGTCATTCGACCCGAATGAATTCTTTTTCCTCAGAAACGAACGTGAAAGGTTCCTTGTTGTCATCGAGATGTTTACCTTGAACCAAATTACAAATGCTTTCATAAAAAATTACTCAAATACATCTTTTTTTATTTTGCTATAGTTCTACATTCTACTCTTCGTCTATCATGGAACATTGAACTGGTTACTCGATGTGAGTTTTGAAAATATTGTAAACGAAAGAAAGAAATACATGGGAAGACCAAACAAAAAAAATAGTCCAAAAAAAATATTTGGCCTGTATAATATATTTTTCACCTACTTCTTCATTCTTCATAGTCCTCATTACAATATGATTCATTTAACTTCAGATCCCCCTCGTGCTCCTTCATTTATTTCTTTATTTCTGTCTCTCTTTCTCTTCTTGTGTCTCCAAAAGCATTAGTAAATTACTCAGAATGATCTTTCGGTGAGCTGTGTACATGGAGTTTGAATCATTCAAGTGACACATGCAAAGTGTTTTGATATGCGTCTATATACATGAATTCCTGTGTATGTGTATGTATATGGAGAAAGGAAGGAAGGGATGGATTCAGTCTTATGACACGTCACTCCATTTACTCACCTTTTCTGAATGCTCCTGTCAAATATCTCTAGATTCTACATGTTTGTGCTCTAAAACACTTGAACATCTGTCTACACTTAATCTCCTTCAAAAATACAGATTTCTGTTGCTGTTTC
>JABASP010003433.1:0-13999 GCA_019776565.1 Sminthurinus signatus
CTCGCTTCTCATTTCTCATTCTCTTATCTTGCTATTTGATATTTGATATGTACCGCTGGATGAGGCGAATCATGGTAAATC
Source organism: Sminthurinus signatus (assembly GCA_019776565.1). Taxonomy (NCBI): domain Eukaryota; kingdom Metazoa; phylum Arthropoda; class Collembola; order Symphypleona; family Katiannidae; genus Sminthurinus; species Sminthurinus signatus. The sequence goes on from JABASP010003433.1 coordinate 82, forward strand.
GTAAATCTTAAATTTGTAAAGTTGGATGTAATATGTCATTTTGCATCAAATTTTTCCCTCATTTTTTTTCTTTTATAAAAATGGTATCAATTTAGTGTAGTCATTTTTCCGGTAGCCGGAAATAGGAAAACTTGAAGAAAATAATACTAATAGTATTAATTATTATTATTGAATAGATTGAGAAAAATGTGACAACGTCCATTTACATTTTACATTTTAGATTCATATTTAGATTTTAGACGGATTCACCTAGGTTTGCGGTATTTGGAATTTGGAAAAAGGAAAAGGAGGGAAAACATTTGTAGTTTCTAGTTTCTAGTTTGTACATCATGGTTTGTCTTCTATTTACGACGACAAGGAGAAAAGAGAGCGAGTGAGAAATGTAGGCAGCGGAGATGTAGCTTTAGATCTGGAATCTAGAATCTAGAGATGTAGATGCAGATGTGGAACATGGAAAATGATATTCAGGATGTAGAATGCAGAAGAGTGAAAGCAATGCTTTTCTGAATCCTGAATACGGAATGCTGAATGCTGAACATTACGCTTTCACCGTATACAGGATATTATTGTAGTTTGTAGTACATGAGTTGAAGTAGGAAATGGAAAATTGGGAAGATTTTATATCCACAATTTTCAGTTATGCGTATTGCGTACTCTTGTACATTGTACAAGAGATATGAAGCCGCCTCTCTCGTTTTTATTCGGCAGTTTTTTTTGTATCTTTTTCCTCTTGTACAAATGTACAGTGTGGATTTTAAGTGGGATTTCAGCCGGAATGCGTAATACAGTTGTACGGATGTGTTGTAAGGAGTGAAATATGAAATAGAATGGAGGAAGCCAAACTTAGCGAGTCTCATTCTACAGCGTACAGTGTACACTGTACAGTCTTCATAATGACAGAATGAGTTGGTAGTTTTGTGTTTTGTTGGATATGCATATTGCATGACAAGAGGAAGAGAAAGTGAAAGAGTGGTGCCAGCGTTGGATGCTGAATGCGGAATCCTGAGTCCTGAATCGCAACTCGCAACGTTTGCATAAATATCCGATGAAATATGAAATATGAATATGAAACATCAGCTCTCTCATGAAAATTTGAGGCATGAATAGTTTCTTTGAACATTGAAGCCTTTTTGTCTTTTGTATTTTCAGTGTTTCAGTATTTCAGTATTTTAATTTTTTTCAGTGGTAATGTCGGTGGAAGTGTAGGATTTACATGTTTTAACTTTTAGCGCTCCTTTTGATTTCTTTTTATGTGTTTGGAATTATAATTAAAATTCAAAAGTATTCATAGTTCCATAATTTACTTTGATTTTTGTGTGGCTTTTGTTGAGTATGGAATACAATTTACTTTGATTTTTTTTAGTTTTTTAGTTTGCGCAGGATTTTTATTTTCCATGCGTCCGTTTGTTTACCATTCATCATGAATGTTGCTCTTTTATATTTTAACGGCTAAAATAAAGTTGGAACGTTTATCGAGCTATTTATTTATCTTTATCTGTATCTATTGACTGTAATAAGTGGTAACACTTGAGAATGAAGAATGATGTACGAGTGAGGATGGTCAATTTAAATGTGGATTCACGGAGTATGATCCTAAATCATATCTCTCTTAGGCTTTAGACTTATAATAAGTGTCCAATAACTGTAAACTGTAGGTTGTAGGCTCTAGGCCATTTCTAATGTTTATAATACATCTACCAATTTCCAATATTTACATTAGGAATGCTATGAAAACTGGAGCATATAAAATATATAGAATTATTATTGTTGTCAGAACTGTTTTACAGTTTACACAGTCGATCAGAATCCACTTGTCTATCCATCCCAAAGAAAATATCTACAATCTACAAAGTTTCTACGGAGAAGAGGAGGAGAAGTGGAATATAGTAAAGAGGAGAAAGTGGAGGAAATTCTTTATTGACATTACGTCTCTCCCTCTTCACTCTTCTTTCCTCTTCTTCACACTGAAGCCAATCCAATCCAATCCAAACCAAACAAATTCAAACTGTAATCCATTAGGAATGTACTTGTATTTTTTCCCGTGTCTCCTCCGCACTTCACTTCACATCACATTTCACACCATTTCATTTTGTTTCATGTTTGTACTCTCTTGAACATTGAACATTGCGTTATTAAGCCTGACGCCTGACTTGGCTTGACGGGATACGATTTGAAATTTTCCTATTGGAATTAGAATTTGGGATGCCGATTCCGATCCGGGAATTCAAGAATTCGAGAATTTGAAGTTTTTTCTGTTACAATTTGCAATAAAAATAAGTAAAGAAAACAAGTTGGAAGTAGGAAAAAGCTCGTAGCTCCGAGCCCAGTTTTACAATTTGAAATGAAGCATATAAATGCGTGTTTGTTTGTTTTTTTTTCCTGGAACCCTTTTGATTTTTGATTCAAAATTCAAAGTTGTTGGCAATTTTATTTTCTACTCCATAGTAAATTAACATACTTTTGATTCCACGCCTGGCCTACGAGCACTTGGCACTTACATATACGAAATAGGATATAGGATAAAGTATGCAGTAGTTTTAGTACGAAATCACTATAATAATAATAATTATTATTATTACTATTATTATTATTATTGTAATTTTATTGTGCTGTTAGAGCATGACTCCTTTGTTCTATGGTGTTGTAAAAGATGTAAAAGATGTTTAATCGGATTAACAAACTTACAGTAGAGAACAGAAGAAAACAAGGCAGTACATTGAGTATTGCGTGTGCTTGTAGGTTGTAGTTTGTACTGTTGGACGAGTTTTATAGTGATTATAGTGAACGATGAACGGTGCACGTGGACCAAGAAAACATGCTTTGAGCATCATGATTATTACCATCATTTCACAAATTCTCGGAGAATCTGATAATATTTTAGGTAGAATGTAGAATGTAGAATACTTGAGATGTCCTGTGGCTGGTTTTCTGTTTATTGTCTCTCGACTCTAGACTCTCTCATCTCTCGCTTCCTTGATTTTACATTCACAGTTGTTTCCACGTCTGATTCATTATTATTATCAGTATTATCATGGACGTTGTACGTTGTACGTGCACGTGTACATTATATAATATTATGGAGAAAGAGTGTGTCTGTTGTCTCTCAACTCTCAACTTTCACAATTCCCAGGAACTCGTATTTTATCTACCACTCGAGCTACTGTACAATCTATTGTGCAGATATTGTGTATGAAGTACAGAAAATTTGTATGCAAAGTGTTAAATTATCATGGTAGAAAAAATTTCTACATCATTCTCCTCGGTTTCTTTGTATATGTGTAATCTGTTGAAGTAGCATATAAATCGTAATCGACTGTACTAATAATAATAGTAATAGATATTATTTGTTCATTGTGATATAAAACAAAAACAAAAACAGGTTCTGTATTTATTTTATATTATGAAAATAGGTTTACGTGTATTTTTGGGTAATGATGGAATATGGAATAATAAAAGTGTAAAATGTGGAATGCCAATACAATGACTAATTTTTATCCTTCTTTTTTTCAGACAAGTGTTAGAAGAAATGGAAATGATTTCAGCTTTCACCGCTGTTCTACACGTGCCCAACCTCAGCAAGCCTGATCATCTCATTGCCGTTCTTGAAGAATCGGATGTTTTCAGCCCAGAGGAAATTCAAAGCATTAAGAATCATATAGAGGGCCGAAGGTAAAACATTAATGAATAAATACTTATATATACATATAAAATTTAAAATTATATAAAACATGAAACAAACACAAATCTGTGATACGTTTTTCTAGATATTATAAATATTTAAGACTGAATGGAAGTATGAAAAAATCGGACAACTATTCTAAAATCTTTTATAGAAAAATAATAATAATAATTATTATTATTCGAATATAGAATATAGAATAAAGAGTGAGAGTGGCTTACAACAATGCATTTCGTATCATGTGTAACTTTGAGTGGGATTGTAGCGCCACCGAAATGTTCTTAGAAAGTGGTGTGAAAGACTTCCATTCAATTCGGAAAACCGCTGTCCTTTCTCTTGGAACAAGGAATTACAATACAAAAAATGATGTACTAAATACTATCTGTTGTACTACAATACATTACAGCTCTGATCTCGCAGAGTCTTGGAGAAAACTACTTAATGTTTAACAAATTGTAAATTATCATTTTATCGATTTTTACGTTGAAATACACTGTTTTTGTTTTTAAATAGGGTAGGAAAATTAGATTAACTTTGGACCTGGTTGTCTGTTGAACTCAATAAATAAATAAAAATAGGAACAGACAAAAGGATGGCAAATAATAGTTATTTTTTAAAGTAGGGAAAGAATACTTGATTTATGTGTTTCTTTTCTTCATGGGATTATAGTTTGCTGGAATTAAGCCAAATTTAAACCAGTGTCTATAGTCTATAGTCTATAGAATTGAGAGAAATTATTATAGGATTATTTACTTTGTTCGCTTATAAAGTTTCCTCTTTTCCCTTGCATTATTCATGAGTGAATGGTGAATGGAATACATGAGGGAGAAAACGAGGAAAGGAACCAAACTCAGCCAAAGCTCTTGTCACTTTCAGATCTTTAATACTCATTGTTTGGTTAACTCTTTATATGAGAATTTATTATTATTTCAATGTCAAAGGGGAGTAGATTAGAATAGAATAGAATTCTAAAGATAAAGAGGCAAGAACTTTCCCCATTCAGTCTGATTAAATGTACGCATGTTCATCAAAAACAAAAAAGGAATGGTTATTAAAAAAGATAATAATTGTATGGAGATTTCAATGAGTTTTTTTATATTTATTATGTATAAAAAAAGAGTTGTCCGATTAAAGAAGGTTGTGAAAATTCAACAGATTTAATTAAAAAAGTTGGTTGGAGAGAAAAAAGTATTACAAAATTAAAATGAATGATGACTAATTAATTATTTTGTTTATTTCAGGATATTTATTGGTATTAAGAAGTTATTGGCTCTCATTGACCTGTTGCGTCAGACTCAAGGTGACTATCGTGTGGCGAAATTCTTGTCCAAGTTGGAGGAAGAAGACGCCATAGAATTACGTGCTTAGGATATATGTGCGCCCCCAGGTAATTAATTAATTATTCTGCATTTTTTAAATTGTTCATGTCATATGTATATTTATTGAGTATCACTAATCAGTAGTAATTTTACTTAATCTTCCTTTAATTTTGTAGCCCCTTCGATTACCGTGCCAACAAGACGTCGAGATACTGGACTCCACGCTTATTGGTTACGGATTAGCGGAGCTGTGTGCGACTGCCTCCATGACTGTTGGTAGGTCTATTTTATTACACTACAATTTTCAATACAATTTGCAACCAAAAATGTGAACAAAGTTATAAAATTTACTCTTAATTTTTTTTTCAGGCCGCTGGTTGGGTTATGCGTTGGTGGAGGGGTTGGCGGGTAAGAGAAACTTACGAAATCTCTTCATTTTTAATGACTCGTATTTAAATGAATAATAAATATTAATAGTTTTATGTTCATAATGTAATAGTTGTATTTGTATTTGTTTTTTTCTGTAGGCTATTTGGTATGGCTGTGGGTGTTGCTGTTGGTTTAACTCTCGGTATTATCGTAGGACTCATAGTAGGTATTACATTTGGTATTATATTTGGGTTCATAGCCGGGGAGGTAACCAATGGGAAAACAGATCCCAGTCAACCGAAGAAGTCAAAGCAAGAGAAGGAAGATGAGGAATGGTTAGCATGGATAATGGCCAGTCAGCAGCAACAAAATCAACCCTTGTAAATATTTCAATTTTTTGAGTTTATAGTTTTAGTTTTATGGTTCAAGGTTTCATGTAATTTAATTTAGTTTAATAATAATTTATGATTAAGAAAAAAAAAAGAAAATGAAGAAAAAGTTTATTTTCCTTTGTTTTGGTTTTGTCACAAGTTCATTGTGTACTTGGATTTTATGTGATTACAAAATGTACTGTATTTTTGTATTATTATTATTCTGATTGTTGAGCAATTTTTGTCAAAAAAAGGTTCAATAATATTTTTATTTTTTGCCATTATTATTACTCATATCTGTTCGTGTGGACTACATAGTCATAACCAAAAGAATAGTAATAATAAAAGGAAATTATTGTAAAATTTGTTTGGAAGGATATCACGTGTGTGGTACACATATAAATATTTTGCTCGTTACTGTGTATTTTACAATATAGTTTATGGTCTATCAGGAACAAATGTAAATCGGAATGATAGACCATAGACCGTAATACTGTTAGCATTCACAAAGTAATATATAATGCCTGTTATACTATTATCTATCTATTATTATACAAAAAAACTTTTTTAAAAAAGTCATGTCAATTTTATTATTGCGATACACAATCGCATAAGTTGAAAATCTGTTCGAGACTTGATTTATTATTAAAAACTATTGTTATAATGTTTCATGATTGTTCATTGTTAATAATAATTATTCTTATTATGGTTACTGTTAAGATAACACTGGTTGAAAATGTTTAAAATGTTGCAGACAAAAAAAAGAGCGAGAGCGAGGCAGACAAAACAGACAGACAACTTCACATTCACAAACAAGGTATAACATTTATCTTTATACTGATTGTTACAATAATATGATATGAGGGCTGATGTACCACACAATTAATAAAACTATATAAAAAAAAGTCTATTAAATATATTAGTAAATAGTAAAATAGGGATAGTAACTTATTGTAATAATAATTATTATAAATTATCAACTATCAACTCTCCGAAACTGTATTTATTAGTTGTGTGGAACAACCAAAGAACTATCTGTATTGTAGCAATAACTAGTAGAAAAATGACACACTTGAACACATGAAAACATTCCTCATTTACTTTCCAACTTGGATTGATGAATCAAAAAAAAAAGTTATATATATATGAAATATTATATAAATAAATAAATTAAACTAGAAACATTTTCTCTTTCACTAGATATAGAATCATGTACATATAAAAAATATTAAAACATAAATGCAAATAATAATAATGATAATTGATAATCATCGTTATCGCTCATCATTTATCATTATTATTATTGTTATTCCTTGTAAATATATTTAACTTTTAACTATAGATATTTAGGCAATATGTACATATACCATACATCATGCTACATACGATATGAAAATGTAGATTATTTATAGAGATATAGAGAATCTAATCAATAATAATTATTATGATTTAAATTCTAAAGACAAACAATAATAAAATATTGTACTGTTATTATGATATGTACATAATGCATAATATATTATAGAATACACAAATATTTACGCGGACTACATAGAGAGAACTATTAAAAAAATATTAAAAATACAAAATATACAACATATTATTATGAAATCCATATGAAAACTAATAATTAATAAGTTGAAACATTTTAATATTACAGTTATTATCTTACATTGTATTGTAAATAATTTTTTAGCTATATTATTGTACGTGTAATATTTAGATTTATTAAAAATGCTAAAACTTATTATTATTACACGTTATGTTTAAAATTTAAAACATCACATTTCTCTTCATTCACACATAATACATAATAAATAATATAATATTATCTATACAAAAGAAAATTCCACTCAAGACGGAATACCAATTGTAAAGAGAAAGTGCAGTGAAAGCAGTGAAAGTGAGAGCGGATGTAAATACATAAAGTTCTATATATAATTACTAAATAGCATGAAATATTATCATAAATAATCATAATATTATATTATTATTATAACTTTTATCAACATGTGTGTGAACACGTTTCTATCTTCTACCAATTTTATTATCAATATATTTACAATAGTAATTTATTGAATGTTGAATACTTGATCCATATATTATATGTAAAATATAGTCATTGTTTTCTAAGTCCGAATACCGAAAACCGAAACCATCAATTTATGATTGTTGTATGAAACCCTATACGTTTAAATATTGAGAATGTGGTTTCATAATACAATATTACAATATTATACAATGTATAGGCAATAGAATTATTATTGTTAATTATTAGTATTATTACCATTTTGTCTCAAAACGGAATGTATATATTATTATATAATATAATATAGAAAAAAAGATGGAATAAACTCGGCGATAAAAACGAATATGGCGAAAGAAAATATACCTATTGTTATTATAATGTAAAGTGTATATATATATATTATACACTTGTAGATATGGGGAAAAAACATACTGTACTTTACGAATGAGTTATGACTAATACAAATGATAAATTACAGTGTGTAAGTATGAAGATTTGCGAAGAGTCGTTCACTGGTTTTCATTTTTCATCTTCTTCTTCTTCAGTCTTTACGTGAACGTTTATATTAAACTTTGAACAGTGAGAAAAATGAAAAATATATGCTGATGATGATGATATGAAAGGAAATAATACAAAGCAATATTGATATGTGAAAAAGAATCGTATCGTACTAACTAACGATGGATGCGATTTTTAAGGTACTATACATTATACACTATATACATGCATATACATACATATTTACATACCGTTAACAATATAAAAAAAACAAGAAAATATTATACATAGAAATATTTAGTGTAATGAATAATAGAATATAAAATAGAACATATACTAAAATTTCTTTTTGTGTTAAACCTTATATTATAGAGTTCATCAATTTTAGTTAGACTCTCAAATCTCAAATCTGATTTCTGATTGTAATAAAAGATACATCTGTAATGTATGTATAAGTATTAAGTGTAGTGGTAGGGAGGCATTAAAAAAATACTAAAAACTAAAAACTATTGACTAATGACATAATATATTATAATGTTATGTACATAAGTAATATATATGTAAATTTTCTCGAGTACCTCAGAACGGCTCCATTCAATGTCATTTCAGTGTAAATCAATTTCAAGTATACTTGAAACTATAAAATACATTGAAAACTGAAAACTGGAAAACACCAATAAGCCGTACATATACATATTATACATACTGCATATAAGTCACAGTTGTATTTTAAAAATTGTAAAAAAAAAATAAACAATAATACCATTTTATTTATTGCTAATTCTCTGATTCTGTTATAATTTTTTCCAATAATTACAATTATTCCCAATTGAATAACTTTAAGCCAATTGTACCGAACTATAAACTGATAAAATAAAATTAAAAAGGATCGGAAAAAAGCTATACAAATATGCTTGACAAATGTGGGATCGTTATTTAATATTTTACTGCATTTTTTAGCATACTAAACAGAACTTAAACATTTTGAAACAACTTTGACATTTGTCTACATTTTTTCTTTTCAATTTTCATCCTGAGATTTTTAAAACTTATGAATACTGAAGACTCGAGTTTAGGTTTTCATGGAAATGCTTCAAATGAAATGAAATGTGTATAATATACATATTATGTGTAATACTTTCTTTTTTATATTGCAATTTTTTGAGGAGTGGAGAAGAAATCATCTTTTATTGTGTCACTGATTATTGTTGTGGCTGAAGGCTGAAGACTGAAGCAATAGAGAACTTCAAGAATCAAGAATACTTCAGACTCAAAAGTTTCATCCTCTTCTTCCTCCTCCTTTCATCATGATTTCCCTTCCACTGGAGCGTCCATTTTGTGAGCGTCTCAACAACTATGGCGGCTACACGTCCAACATGCGAGGATCTGTCGGCTACAAACCGAGCATTGACAAAATTGATAACCCAGTGATGCTTCACACTCTTCGAGATGTCTACTCCTCCACCACGACTAAGCGAGACTTTCTCCCTTCAAAATGTAAGACGGGAAAAGAACCAATTTGTGCCAGTATAGAACTCTCTAGTTCCGGCTATACTCATGAGAATGGGCCGGCCAAAGTCGACTATACATCCGTGGAGAGAGCGAACAAAGAAAAAGTGAACATGTCATATCATCCCCTAGCAAGAATAACCCCTTCTGGACTCCCTCCAGAATCCATAATGACGGAGACGAGAGAAAGTTTTTCAAAGGAAATCCTAAACTTGGACCGTCCAAGACCTCCAATTAATCGCTTGATCGGAGAGATGGAGACAGGATTCACTCGAAATAGTCAACCCAATCCTACTGATGGTCGTGTACTGGATCCCATTTATTTAGGACAGTATCCCAGCTACGGACGTTTTGGTCCTAGTGTAACACATTTTGATTTTCAACCCAGGAAAATATTGTCAGGGAAAGAACCGAATGAACCCTTTAGTCGTCAAACTGACTTACACTCCGGTTTTTGGCAAGAGCATGGACCACCACCCTGTTATTTGCGTGGAACCCAGAAAAATATTTGCAGACCTTGTGAAGATTATGAAACGTACACACTCTAAAAAATTTGTAAAAAAAATCATGCATTTTATTTATTTTATGAATTTTGAATTTAAATGCCAGTTTTTGTTTTTTATTCATTTTTTTTGCAGTTCCTACCGAGTTCATTATCCGATCCGATCCTGTAATAAAAACTACCGGGGTTTCACTCTCACTGGAAAAGCTTTAAAACTCCAGGGCATAGACCCAGACATCAATTTATTTGGTGGAAATGGCTACTACATTTCAGAAACTATGGAAAGTTTCTCAGAGCTTCCAAAACCCCGCGTTCAACTCTATGGTCAAGTTTGTCCAAGAAATACCCCAGGGGTTTTTCCAAAGCCCACCATTTGCCCCGATAGACCTGACTGTCCTGATCCAGTTAGGAGCTGTAAATGTGAAAAAGGTGGGCCAGCACCTTCAAAACCGTGTGATAAAGCTTGTTCTTAATTTATTTCAGTTCAGACCTCCGAGGTCAGAGTAAAAAGTAAAAAAGTGAACAGCGAAAAGAAAAAAACTTGTACAAAATGCAAAATGCATAAAAACTTGTACATTGAAATTTTAAATAAAACTTGGAAGAAAGTGCAAAACAACTTTTAATTTATTTAAAATTCTCACTTTTCCGTACAAAAAAAACTCAGAGAACAAAAGGTCAAAAGATCAAAGGTCAAAACTAAAGTAATTTTTTCTAGTGAATGTGACAGTAGTCAAAACAGTTTAGATAGAGAGTGACAGAGAGAACAATTATGACGAGATACAGGGGCAAGAGGCAAAGTCCGTTTCCACCCCGAACAAAAAATTGCCATCGGATGGCAATCATAGCCCCAAACACGATGGCTTTTGACCTTATGGACATGCTAAGAGGGAATGTGACCCCAACATTACTCCTCGGCTCTTGGTGCTCCTCTTTCTTCCAATACTTGGCAATCCGCCCCACCTCATCCGCCGAGCCACTCAGAAACACTTCAAATTCCTCATCACAACAACAAAAGGCACAAGGGGCGTAGCAGCTAAAAACAGGCCCAATGAGTGTGAACATGACCTTTTGCTGCTCATCAAGAATCGTGTAAGAACCGTCACACACTGTCTGCTTCATTTTTCCGAGGAGGGAATTCTTGTCCGTTCCATCACCGTAGTACATTGATGAAATCTACAAGTGTCAAAAATATCAAAGGTCAAAAGTCAGAGGTCAAATTTCAAAGGATCGCCAAAATTCTATTTTCCGCTTTAATAAGGTCTCAATTTTAAATAAAATGAGCTTTATAAGTAAGTTTGGAATTTGATAGTAATTTTGATGGGTTGATTACAGTATAAACTCCAAAAAGATACTGAAGCCCTTTGACGCTCATGGCGGGTTTTCCATTCCGATCCATCACGACGTATTCGAACCTTTGTCGGATAAAACCAAAGAGTAAGATGAAGGCCAAAAGTCCTGTGGATTTTGTCTGCTTGAGGAAGAAGATCCGCCGATTCGTGTTATTAATGACCTCGTAGAGACACCCACGACCTTTGATGTCTATCACGGCTTGTGGTAGGGGGCGGTCCACACACTTTCTTACAAATAGTTGAGATGTCGTCATCATCGCCGTGATGGCGATCGGAGCGTCCGGAATGTAACCTCCTGTACATTTTCAAAAATGAACAAACAATTTTAGTTTTAGTTTGCAATGTATAATAAAAATAAAATGAAAAAGGTACAACTTTTAAATCTGTAAACTGTACAAAAAGAGTCAAAAGGTTGAAAACTGACGGATTTCATTCATGATGATGTCACTTGCAGTATCAGAGGGTTTTGGCATGCCAAAAGTGGATCGTTTGTCTATTGAATGATTCAATACTGCACTGGACCTCCCGATACTTTTCAATTTGACCTCTTCCAAAGCTCGATCTAGCGGGGAAAATGAAAAGTAAAAATACAATACAATACATGCTTTAATTTTTCCATCATTTTCCATTTTAAAACTACAAGATTTTATTTAAAGACGCTGAGGACTGAGGACTGAGGACAAATCAGTGGAAAATATGTATAAAATCTCTGAGTTATTTTACGTGCATGGGTACTCGTGAAATCCACCCAGATTGTCAATCCTCGTCCGAGTTTTAGAAGTATTCATCTTGACACTCACGCCCACACTTCTTCCAGGTCCAGATTCATTGGACTGTGTTGTGTGAATTGGTTCGTAGGATTTTGTTGGGTGAGGTGGTTGAGGATGTGAATGAGCCTGAGCCTGACTCTGATTCTGTTCAGTGAGACCTTGAACGAATTCCACTCTTTTTGATGTCCCTTTTCCGTGATGGACTGACTCATTTCCGATCCCTGGAGCTGGAACTGGCGCTGAACCTGAACCCGATCGAGAACCAGTACCAGTCCCATTTCCAGTTGTAGTAGTTGAAACAGGAAGTAGGACTTGAAGTGTGAGAGGACCTTCACCATGTTCATTTTGTTGATAATTATGCCCTTCTCGCTGCTGGGATGGCTGTTGTTGTTGTAATTGTAATTGCAGTTGTTGTGGAGGTGGACGATTGTTTGAGTTGCCTGGTGCTGGAGCTCCAGGATTCTGAGCTGCAGTAACTGATGTTTTCTTTGGTGTTGTACTTGTAGAAGTTGCTGGTTTAGCATTTCCTCCAGAGTTTTTCTTGGAGTCAGATCCTTTTTTATTCCGACCCATATTCAATATTCACTTATCACTTTTAATTTTTACCATCTCGCGTGATTCATGCTTCATGATGATAAATGATAAATGATAATCACACATCAAAGACATCCACAAAAAAACACAACTCAACATGTAACATAGTTTGTTTATTATTTATTTTTTCATGACAACTAAACTCTGGTCTGTATTCACTTCGATTGAATTTTCTTATAGCGACAATCTTTAAAAGTTTAGCATTCAGCATTTCCGCAGGTGAACAAATCTTGGTGAATGAATCTTTTGGTTGCCTCTAGTTGGCGTGAAGAAAGTCAGCAGGTCTACAACCCGCCGTTTCTGGACTTTCTGGCGGGAAATTGGGTTTCATCAAGCCAAAATTTGGCTACCAAATCCATAGTTTGTGAGAAAAGTTTTTGAAACGGTTTTGAACTTTGAACCTGCTGAACTTTTAAGGATTGTCGCTTGGAAAATTCAATCGAAGGGAATACTCAGCTTCAGCCTCTTTTATACATACATTTCACATCATACATAATACATAATACATACACATATTAAATAGTGTATTATACATAGCTTTTTTATTTTTTACACTTTTATGCTGGTATCATTCTGCTGTCTGTTTTCTGTATTATGTGTGTAAAGGGTAAAAAGTATTATTGTAACTTAGAAATAGATAACATAAGATAGTATAGCAGAAATATTGTGTTATAATATTTTGTGCAATGTGTATCTATAATCTATAATAATATTATATAACGGCGACTTTGTAACAGGTACAAAAATGAAGAAATATTATAGCAATTTTAATACTCAATTAAATGTGAGGAGTAGATCCACAATTTTTTGAATGACGAAGCCTCCAAAAATTAGTGTTGTTTCCCTTTCCATCACATAAAATCCGCCCACTTGAATCCCGAGACGTTGAACGGATTCACAAAACTTTTGATACTCTTTCATTTTACTCA
>JABASP010003434.1:0-13996 GCA_019776565.1 Sminthurinus signatus
AATTCTGCCGAACATTTTTTGCCTTCTGCAGGATTCTGGTGCATTTTCACAGAATTCTGCAGGTTGAGCTAACTTTTTCAGCCGAAAAACGGGCGACTATTCGGACGAAAAACTCGGCCGAATCGTGTAATTCAATTTTGATGCGGGCATGCTCTTTGAATTTGAAACGAAAGAAATCACTATAGTTTTCCGTACACATGAAAAACCATAAATCAAAAATCATGAATAGGAATATCAAAAGTAGGAATAATAATTAGTGTACTCGGAACTATTTCAAAATCAAGTTTATAAACAAAAACTAGAGTGAAGAGTATCATTATCAGTTCAATATCAAAGTCATTGAACATTCTTTTCAAAATTGCTCATGCCGTCACATTCATCCATCCTACATAATAAACACTCCTAAAACTTTATCCAACTTCATAGGAAACAGCACAAAACAAAAACAAGACGAATTAATAATGGAGAACAAAGGATTTCAAATTATATTCAGTTTCATCTTTCACCAAGTCAGAAAAACTTACAAGTTTCCTGTATCTAGATTCTAGATTCCAGAACAAAGACGGAGGAGACTGAGGAAATTTATAACAAAAGTAAAAATGGAATACACGCCCTAAAAACAGCTAAAATAAAATGGATAAAAAGTCGTCATACTCAGTACTCATTGAATTTTTTTTTCATTGAGTACAATGTACAATATACATACATAATACATAATGGAAGCTGTATATTGTGTAATGTGTATGTTTCATTCATCCTCCTTCCTCATCACCCAGCCTATAAATAAAAAAAATTAATTACTGATAATCAGTGAATGGGTAATTTTAGTGAGAGGAAAGTGTGGAGTGTGGAAACTATCAAGTACAAAGTATGTATTATATTTTATATTATGAGCTGAGCGTGATTGATTAGTCATCAACTTGTAATTTGTATCCTCGCCCCCAATTTCCAATATGTATTATTTAGTATTTAGCATACATGCATTGAGCATTGAGCATTGGATATAAAACACAGAACAGAGCATGCTTTCTGTTTTCTATCCTACGTCGTACGTGGCATGTTTCTTGTGTTAAACAAGAACTATTCTCATTTGATTCCACTTTAATTTATTTCAACTCCACTCCGCTCCAACACACTTGAACATACTCATTTCCCAGTATCAAGAAACACAAGAATATAGTCTACTTTCTACAGGATCCAGGCAACAGGAAGCATGTATGATGTAAAAAGTATAAAGTAGAAAACATTGGTGAGCTTACTGGAATTTGAGAACAATTTCATGTACATTTATAACATATTATTATTATTATGGAGCCGGGTAACTTTCAACTTCCATCAAGCATCGAGCACAAGTTAGACCACCAAATTCTGTATTCTGTACCCTACAAGTTTACATGAGCATTATTTTTGTTAGTGTGTGTCGACTTTAGACTTTAGATTGTTGGTGTCCGTTTTATTGATGATATTTAGAGGCTTGAGACTTGAGTATAGTTCATATTGTATTTTATGTTATAGTGACGTCTTTGCAATCATTTCCTATTCTCCAATCACATGTTTCCTCATTTTTATTACGTCTCGTCCCAAAACGCTTTCTAGTTGAATATGAGTGTAGAGTAATGAGAACCTCCAACATCCAGCAGTATCAGCATTTTCATCATTTGATTCTACACTTTTTATTTCCCAGAGCATCATCCTCCTTATCCTTTTTATGTATTCTCGAATCTTACTCATTGCTCTGCTTAATCGGCAGTCTGTGGCTATCATATTGTAAGTTGTGTGCTGTGTATCTAATAAAATATCAGTATCAAAGAGTCGTCAATCGTAGATCGTAGTTTGTAGTTAGTTGTCTTTAGTTTTTTATATACGCATTGACTCCTAACACAGGAAATGAATGAGTATTCAGTGGCTTCTGAGTGGTTCGGATTTCGGATGTGGAATCGCACATCACACATCACACATCACAAATAGTTCCAGTTCCTCTTCCAGAAGTCAAAGTTCAAAGTTCCATATTATACACATGGGTATAAAGTACAAAGTATAAATCAGACACATAAACAATAAACAATACAGTATGATGTATTATTTAATGTGGCCCTTCATTCAATTAGTTCAGCCTCTACTCTCTTCAAAATCACAAGGAAAAATAATATTGCCTACACACATTATATTATGCACATCTATAATCTACAGACAACAGTCAATAGAAGACGGAGTAAGTCAAAGCTGTAAAAAGTATCTTTAAAAAGTATTGTATTTGTATGACGTGTTTAGTGTTTATAGTTTATAGTGTGCGTTAGAGTATTATTGTTTCTTGATGAAAAAAGTTTCATTTCATCTCATGACTTACGTCTTAGGTCTCAAGTCTTTGGATTTGTATTTGTACTTTTCACTTTCTCGTTTCTCGTGTGACGGCAGAACGACCCTCGACTTTGAGTCCTTGAACACTCTGAACATTGAACCACCCTCAGGGAGACATTGATGAATCTCCGTCGACTCTTCATTCTACATATGTACTTTCTCTCTCTGCTTCTTTTGCACTCTTTCACAAGTAAAAGGAAATAATAAGAGAGGATAAAAAAAGTAACACTAACACGTTTAACAGTCAAAGTATACCGCATAATATCAACCGTATGTTTTTTCTTGATTTTCTCGAGAACAGAAATTGTACTGAACAGACTAAACGTTGAGCGTTGTGGATTCAAAAGATATGCATCTATTTGCTATTTTATATGTTGTACATTGTGCACATACCATTACATTATTATTATTAGTATTTGGAACTCAGAACTAGCTAGCCCATACAGTATGTAGTATGTAGAATGTAGAACGTACAAATTGTACAATGTGCGTGACGGATTTTTTTTCTGTTCCCGTCTTTCCTTTTCTGCAATGCTTAATGTCTAAGAAGCAAATAAGTAGGAGACACGAAAGACGAGAGAGATGTGGCAAGTTTTACCTTGAACGTTTCAATTTCAATTGAATTTGCAAGAGAGAAATAGAGAGAATGAGAAAAATAGAGCGAGGAGCGAGTGTCATCGGGTGCAGTACAGTCATCGGTGGAGAGTTGCGAGCGTCGGGAATGGAGAAAGTTGCTTTCTTTCTTTTATTGTTATATCTGTATTCTGTTTGTCCACATGACTTGACTCTTGACTTGTCGAAAGTGGAAACCCAGACCTTGAAATTGGACAGAACATTGGAGAAGAACAAATGAGGGGACAACGACAAGAGAAAGAGATGGATGAAAATAGAAATTGAAACATCAAGCACCAAACATCAAACATCAAACGTTTCCTTTCACATACCTTATACCTGTTTGAGGGTTGAAAGTGGAAAGAGAACACAGACACCATAATATATGTATAATGTATAATGTACAAAAAATAGAAGGAGATAGCAATATTGAAGGTGACTAAAAAGCATAGACCAAATACTACAAACTGCAGAGTGTAATCGAAAGAGACAATGAGACAACCAGAACGAGGACGAGACTCAAGACTCAAGACACACTGGGTAAGAAATATTGTGTGAAATGTGCAAAGAATCGGATGTCCAAAGTACAAAGTCCAAAGTTACTAATTTAAAAGGTCTTTTTTTATGTTACCGTTTTAATGTCTTATACTCCTGTAACTTGCAGTCAAAGTCGAAAGTATTAATAACGTCTAATCTGTGTACTGTGTACAGTGTACAGTATGATACCAAGGATTTGCCCTTATTAATACTTTTGTACTTTGCCACTTTCTTTATTCACACACTGGAAACTCTCTGGATTTTTTCATCTTCAGTGCTCAATGTTCAACAATACTAATATTTACTTGTTGTATTAGGAATCTATACGAATCTATAGGAAACAGACGGTGTTTATAAGTGTACGTGTATAAGACCACAAAACTTTTCACACAAGCTGTAGTCAAGAGATTAGCCAAAAGGTGACAGTTGACACTGTGGTCAACTATGTACCATTTACGAATATACTTCATACCCTAAACAATACATTCTACCCGTTTCCACTTTTCCACTTGTAATTTTTACACACGTGTAGTTTCTGTAGTTTCACATTAAGAAGAAGCAAAGTAAAGCCATGGAAAATGGAATAGACCAGAGACCAGAGTAGATAGAGAATCTGTGGCACAGATTCAGAAACAGTTACACAATCACTTTCATTGCAAATAGAGGAATATAGAGAATGGAGAAACACAAAATCCAAAGTACAAATGTAGACTCTGGATTCTGGATTCCGGGGCATTGGGTAAAAATCTAAGACTTGTTAAGATTAAACCAGGGAAGTTTACCACTACACCTAAATTCTTAATGCCTACAACTTGTAATGTACAGTTTGAGCATTTCTTATTTCTTATCTCCTGCAACAGTTTTCCCTTATTTTTACCTTCCTATAAAATGTCATCTCCACCAATTACCAAATTGACGTCAACATTTTGTAGTGCACATGTACGGTGACCAAAGACATAAAGATAGTAGAATTTTATGGATGAAACAAAAAAAACACACCTTTTAATGCCCACATCCTTCCCGTTTCCTATTTATGAGGACATTACTTGTACCTCCAGTATTTTATGTATAAAGTATAAACAAACCAAATACGATACACAATATACAGAATGCACTACGAATTAAGAAAGAACAAGGGTTCAAGTTCACAAAGACTTTTACAACCGTACCTTTTTCTTACGGATTCGGAATCCGAATTAACTCAAATTGAATATATCCAAGTATAAATACAAAATACAGTACACATACCTATTTTATCATAGTTCATAGTCTGTCGATCGTGACAGGAAATTCTTCCTGTTGGATGGGATGATTCATCGGATACTCGGTAGAATAATTGTGCGGCTTAAAATGCTGTAAACGTTGTGCGCGCTCATTGATCAGTCTTGTGATATATCGTACATGAAGAATCCATGATAATCACAAAGCTTTCAAGTTTTTCGCCTAGCTCACGTTCTCTCTCTCTTTCTCTTTCTCTGTCTCTCTCTCTTTCTCGGTGTGCTGGCCTTGAGCAATCTTGCAGAGTAGCAAAGAGTAGATAGTAGATACACATTACATATTTAACTGTCTTTCACTTAACCAGTTAATCAAAACTGCGTAGTTTCTCCAGTTCTATTTATGTATTTCGAGTTTCGAAATAAATCCAGCTCTGTTCATCTATCTTAGAAGGCGGAAGATGGGAAAGGGGAAAATGAAAAGACACAGAGTATTTTGTACTTTTGTAGTTTGTAGGCACACACGTGCTGATTTGTAAATCCGTTCCTTATTCCTCATATTTGCCTTGTATCAAGCAAATCAGCTATGCTTGTATAGCTGATTTGTAAAACACATGGATATAAAACCCAAAAGTTTTTTCTTTTTACTTTTTACCGCATAAACTTTTCATCATGAATTGATCTGTCAATTAAGTAGTTTGAAGTTGAAGGTTTTGTATTTTATGTTTCGTCAAATCCCGAATTGTGGTAAAATATAGAAGAAAAAGAGGAAATGAAAAGATTTCCACATCGGGGTTCTTCCTCTTATCAATGATCAATATTCAATATATATTTGTAATTTGTATATGAGAATCCAAGTGTTTATATTCACTATTCACTGTATATTTTACAAAAAGGAGAAAAAGAAAAATGAGAAATGTCTTTTACTATCTCTGCCCGTGCATCTGTAAATCTGTAGTCTGTATCTTTGGCACTGACGAATGATGAATGCTCTTTTCTCTATCTCATGTTTACACTTGAGATGACTCGAGACTCGACCTTTATTTTTGATATTTTTGGATAGAAAACCTTGAGATGATGATGATGAGGTCTGATGTCTAGTGATAATGGTGATGATGACAGGATAATGCTCAACGTGTGTGAAACTAATCATAATCTCTGATGTGGTTCTCTTTTTAGCCCTTGTTGCTGCCTGGTTGTTGGGCCCGCGACTCGGGAGATATGACAATGGAACGGCTCCTTTGCCTATGGGCAGTCCAACTAATGCCCTCCTTGGTCTTTTCATGCTGTGGTGGGGATGGTTGGCTTTTTCAAGGTTAGTCCTAAGAAACTAGAATCTAAAATCTTAAATCTAGACTTAGTTAAACCCATAATTATAATCTGTGAAGTGTGTCCTATAAAACTGTAAACTGTAAATCTATAAATACCTCGTGGATCAGAATTAATTTAATATAGTGTCATAAAATGGTTTTTTTATTGTCTTCTATTTCTTCCTTTTTTTGTATGATGGATTTTCAACTTCAACATGACTGTACAACTAAAACAGTGGAAGGTAAAGCTAAGATTAATCAACATATAATAATATCAGTATTATATACTTTTTATACCATCCTAGAATCTAGAATGTAGAATCTAGAATGTAGGAGAAAATTATCTGCACATGTAATGCAGATTGCAGAATGAGCGTGGAGAATGTAAAACAGCTAAATAGTTGGGACTTTGGATTTTGCTCTTGCTTTTTCCACACTTATCATTAGCTGTAGGCGGATTTCTTTTTATTGTTTGGAGAAAACATTATGGTATTACTTTGCATGAATATATAAGTTTGGCTATTTTTCATTCCATGACGTTACGAGTTGCGAGTTACGACTGGATGCATTCACAAAAAACGTACATAAACTGTATTACAAATGCACATAATACACGATATACAACATACATTTTGTGCATGTATAGTGTATTTTGTATACTGTGAATTTGGTTTAGTTTAGCATGATTGAGCATGAACTGACGTAATGTGATGATATGCAAAGAGATGTATGAGATGAGACACGGAGTGTCTTTACTTTCCCCCGCCTGTCTCCATTTCCAGTCTCCAGACTTATCTCTTGCAAAATAATTTCCTCGAGCTGTCCTCCCTTTCACTTAATCTTACACTTGTCATCATACTCACGTCCTATTTCTCTCCTCTCTTAGCTTTTGTAGTAGATGAATGTGAAGGACTGAAATATGCTTTGTACAATCTACATTGTACATTCGCAATTCGTACTGCCTCTTTGTCGTTTGTCGTCTTCTTCTTATGAGCTAAAATTTACTACACATAACTACAACTTTTTGAAATTAACCACTTTCATCTCATGAAATAAAAATAATCCTTTCCTATTTCCCATCTTTCTTCTCTTTAGTTACCTCTTACCTCCATGAAATGTACTCATTTTTATGCACAAACCCTATGCTATTTAGCATTTGATTTTAATTTGAAATCTGTTAGTTGTATAAAATAATGTTCTGCATTCTGAAATCAAGCAAAAAAAAGGACAAACTTTGATTACATAAAATGCACAATACAACAATGTACATGCTAAATATTAAATTTTGAACATTTTTTTTCTTGAAAAAAGTGTATTTGGAGTTTCGGGACATAAATGGAAATATTCCGCACGAGGTAGCTCAATACTTTTAAATACAGATATATTTGGTATTTGCTAAACCTAAAAATGAAATAAAATAAACTAATTTCCTTTTGTACTTTGTAATACGAATTTCCAGCAAGTGTGACAACAATAAACGCATCATTTGGAGGTGAGCTAACGAATAAAAACGAACAGTTGTTACAACATAACAACTTTTATGTGTAAAATTAAAAGAGAAGAATATACTCAAATTTTAGTCTACATGCAGTCTAACATTTTACTTTTTCTGTTCAGGTGGACTCATAGGCTTAATTTACTCGTACGTTAGAACCAAAGGGAAATTTGATATTCTTGATTTAATTTCCAGCGTCTTGGGAAGTCTCGTCTCCGTAACGGGTAATAATTCATAAGCCAAAATTTATCTCTCGTACTTTCTCTACCCCTTGTCTCCCTTAACTATAGCCATCACTTTACCTGTCACATTGCTCTTCAGTTCATTTGAAAATTACTCTGGCACCAAATGAAGATTTAAACTTTCCCTGAGCAATTTTAAGGCATGATTGAAGTGAAAGTATGATAGAACGCATGTTATTAATCCTTCTTATTGATTTGATGTAAAGATTTGTAAAAAAAGAAGACTATAATGACTAAATTTTATGTGAAAATAATTTTTTGTAGGAGGTTGTGCGTTGTACAAGCCGTGGGAAGCTGTAATTATCGGAGCCATAGGCGGTGGAATGTAAATATTATACTACAAACAAATAAATAATAAAAGCTATATATTCCTAAATATTCCTAAAACAATTATTGTTTGTTTTCAAAAGTGCGTGCTTTGGAATTCCGTTTTTTGACTGGCTGAGGATTGACGATCCTGTTGGTGCTATTTCAGTTCACGGTAAATCAATTTTTTAAAAATATCATGTATTATTTACATTTTACATTGTCATTTATTTTAAGATTTAAATTAAGGATTAATCCTACTCAAGTACAACACTTGTGCATTATTCTTAATTCACAATGCATTAATTATGTAAATAATAAATATCCAGGATTGTCTGCATTTTGGGGAGTCGTAGCAATCG
This sequence comes from Sminthurinus signatus, assembly GCA_019776565.1. Taxonomy (NCBI): domain Eukaryota; kingdom Metazoa; phylum Arthropoda; class Collembola; order Symphypleona; family Katiannidae; genus Sminthurinus; species Sminthurinus signatus. The sequence continues at coordinate 8,437 of JABASP010003434.1, forward strand.
GTTTGTTTGCGGACGGTGACAGTCTTTTAGATTTGACACACGGGCGTGCAGGCTTCTTTAAAGGTTAGTAAATTTAGTTTTGCTGTTTGTTGCTGGTTTGTAAATATTTATTCGTGGAACATCAGCCTAGACTTTTTTATCAAGGATAAAGTAAACATAGATACTATTCGGAAGTTCAACTTGAAACAAGTAACTTGATACAAGTAAACTACTACATATTAATGCCTCAAAACTCAAAGTGGTGCATAAATTGTATTTTCGTAATATTCTTATTAGGTGGAGATCCTTATTTACTCGGCGTTCAGGTCTTAGCGGCCGTATGCTTTACTGTTTGGTCGGCACTAATGACTCTTATTATACTATGGGTAAGTTGATTTCTCACATTTCTCAACATTTTTAAACCTACTTTACATAGCACATAGCAAATAATGTATCATACACAATAGACAATGTATATAATGAATAATATTACATAACGTGGCTTTTCTAATTTCTAATGAAACGGAAAACTGGAACAGTATATGAATACAAAATACAAACATAAAGATAGATACAGATAATTAATTTCTCTTAAACCTCAAAAACTTTTAGCAAATTCTAAAGCGTATACAAATACCAAAGTCTTAAATCTTGTAATTGATACAAGCATTCATGAGGAAGAAACTGATTCGTATACAAAGTACAAAGTGTTATAGCTAAATCTTGATGCTATAGATGTCCAATGCTCAAACAGGGTATTAGTTATAAAACGTACCTATAATTGTTAAATCTATGGTGTGATTTTGGAGGCTTAAGTATACAAGTTTCAATTTTGGAGCATGGGGTCATGTATCATGGAATAACTTGGATTCACTTGGATATTTACACTTGTTGTGCATTCCCAGTCTGAATGTACCATTTACCAAAGGTTTAATTACACAACATCTAATCGCAGTACAAATCAAACGCTCCAGCGAGTAAATATCTTTGTCACCAAATACCTATACCATATACTACTTCTGACTACTGTTGTATATTTACTATGTACAGACTACAGAATACAAAATACAAGAGTTCTTCATGTACATGGATATTATATTATACGCATATTATACTTGAATCGTGCATCGTCTCTTGGATTGTAAATTTTAATTCTCTTTTCCCTTTCTCCCTGTTACAGAGTATAAATAAATTTGCAATTCCGATTCGAATGGAAGCACACGAGGAATTACTGGGCGCCGACTTGGTTGAACATGGAATTAGAAGACCGGGCGTAGGAATCAGTCGTGCTCTCTCAGCACTAGGAAGTCATCCCAATGTCGATTTGGAAGCCTGCAATCAAATCGGAATCAATCCAGGTCTGTAATCCCTAATTTTTTAACCTAGTTTCTATCTACTTAGTTTCTCCAAAGAACTTTGACTATGCAAACTACAACTACGACTACGGCTTACGACTTAAATGATCATAGGATGAGTTACAATTTCATCTATATCATTTATTTATATTTTTTGCATAATTTTTGAAGGTCATGAAATTGCACTCAAAAAATATATTCATGAGAGGAATTCAAAGAAGCGGACAAATGGTCATGTTCCAGAAACAACAACAACAACAACTAACGAACGACCTCCCACTGCAGACAGAAATAATAGAACTCCCTCTCAAGCATGGTTTTATTAAGTAAACTCTCATTTTTTTCAATGTACCTTAAACAAACATAATATTATGGTTTTTTTCCATGTTCAATATATTATTGAATTTTTGTATTTGTAAATCATACTTCACACATTCACACATCCCCCACACTTTAGTATCTAGTCTCTATCTAGCCTGTTATTGTATTTTTTATCTAGTCAGCCTCATACTAATGTACACTGATACATTAATATTATTTGTAACTATAGACGAGCAAGCGCATTTCACATTTCACCAGTAGATACTCATGTACTTTAAGGACTTATCTATTATTAATTAATACTACATAAGAATTAAGCATAATTGTTATTATTATTATTATGTAATTATTATCAACTATACAATTATTCACTTTGTCTACAAAGGAGGTGCAATGAAATTTTACCAAATTCAAAGAATTACGAATCATATAATGTAAAAATACAAGGACAATATATTTTTTACAAAGAAGAAGGTTATAATATTATAAGTACGTTGAAATGTCACATTTAATTTTTACATCCTTTGCCCTACTTCATGCGTAAGGATCTGTAAAGTACATAGATTTATCTCTATCTTATGTGAATACAATTAATTATTATCTACAATTTACAATGTACCTCGCATATAACATGCATTAATTATTAATTATTACACAGTCAGTTTGAACTCTGGTTTGACATTGGGGAAACGATATTATACGTAGTACATAGTATCTAAGTGTACTCGAGTAAATAATAGAAAACTAGAATTTTCCAAGGATTTTTTTTCTTTTTATCTACCAGGGCATAATTACGAACTTTCAAACTTTGATTATGCATTAAATTAAAATTCATGTCACCTGTTCTACGTACTATTAATCATTAATTAGTGATTATTTCATTATATCATTATGTACCACCAAGGAATTTTTATATTATCCTACAACAATTACATATTACATACTAATTCAATTATTAAATAAATTATAAATTATCATACAAATCTGAAGTTACATTGAACATTAAAGATACGATCAAATGTAAAATGTACCCTGAATAAAAAAAAATTAAGTAATACAAAATGAACATCCTTTATGCTATGTCATAGATGAGAGTTGTAAGTCCAACTGTATGCAAAAAGCAAAAATGTGTCAATATTAAACTCGAAAAATAAAATAAAGATATGAAAATATCTTGGTTTGTAAACAAGTATGAAATGTGTATTGTTCGAAATTCTTAGTGTTCCCGTGTACACTATGAAAATGAAGGCAACCTTTGAATATTATAATTAATCATTCGTATTTCCAATTGTCTTGACCGAAATTCTTAATACCTATTTTTGAGGCTTAGCCTAGTCTAGAGCATATTAGAGTCTGGAATCTAGAACGAATGAAATGAATTCTAGATACCAGATACATATTTACTTCATTTGCTCATTGCTCATATAGTACACTATGCATGTCTGATTTCTACGTTTTATACTCAAATTGCACGTATCACCTTCCACTACAGAACTTCTTTACGACATATTGTGGTCAGTGCTCTACCGAATCGACTTTTATCAATAACAATGAAAATTTAATCGAGGTAAACTGTCTAAAACTGTACCCTCACTTTAATATTGTTTGGTCTGTCCTGAGTTTCAGGTATGTTCCATTAGACAATAGACAGACAGAGCCTGCGTCCATTTTTTTAATTCTGAACAATTATTTAAGTTACCCTATGCCCATGATCTTTTTATTTCACCATGAATCACAAATGAACGATGAAGCTTATGATATCGTAAAATAATACACCATCAGGTAAACATCTATAGTAAAGATTCTATATTCTATACTGTGTATCAAGGGAAGCTTATTTACTCCGAATACATTTTAAAGCTGTATTTTTTGTTTTATAAAATAAAAAAGGCAAATTTGCAGGAATATGTATACAGGAATATGTATATTATGTGTAACATACAGTACTTTACGGAGGCAATACACTATGATGTATGCATAGATGATATTTAATATTTAAACTAACTGAGGTTCTTGGAATTACAATCTAAAATCAAAACATAAATGAATATTACAAACAGTGGGAAAATGCAAAAAACAATAGAATAAAATAATTCTAGTTATGACATACTAGATATAAGACCAAATAATAAAAAAGTACATTTGTAACTACAACTTGCTGTTCAAAATCATATTTTTGTACACTAATGTTTTACATGTAGTTTAAAAATAGAGATATAATAACAAGTTCTTCAAAATGTGAGAAAAGCCAGTTCTTTACTAAAAGTAAAACAGTGTTGGTTGTTGATTGCAATGCCAATTCTACACGTTACACCGTGCATCAGTGAATACTGGAAAGATGTTTGCTTACTTTCTTTAATTTTCCTACTAGTTTTTGTACCAACAAATATTTGTAGTCCCCAGTCTAGCAAATTAAAAACCGAAACGGGATGCCCATTGACATTTGATTTTGGAAACTTGGGATACGAGTATGAAAAACCAGCCATTTGCAGGGTAAAATATTCAACTTTTCTTTTGCTTTTGCATCATGAATCACAGCAATTATTTACATGAGTGATTTAGATCAGTGGTGACACATTGTGCTTTGTAGGATATGATTCCTGATTTCGTACCACGAGGAACAAAACCACTCAAGAGAAATGATACAAATACACCAAACATTACAATGACATTGACTATTTTAGAAGGATCGACTACCACATACAAATGTGAGTAAGTGAGAAAACTGAATATAAAAAAACTTCTACAGTTTTAATATTCTAATTTCTAATATTAAAAATGATCAACTATGCTAAATTATTGTACAGTGACCATTGAAATTCAAAATCATACTGATACACAATTTCGTATGTGGAAAGCCGCAATTCGTGTACGGGCGGTTGGAAAGCACGGAAAACTTTTACCAGGAGTTGGGTTTTTTGAACGGATAGATGACTTTCAAAACCTTTGTTGTGAAGCATCCAAGAAGCGGGTTTGTACACATCTACATATCTATAATCTATACGCATCGCATTTATTCTAAATTCTAAACACCTATGTATTTGTAATATTGCATGAACCATATTACTCATATTTTGTGTATTTTAATCAGACAATGATCAGATTTCTCAATGCAAAACAATTGCGGCCACATATACTTTCTGTTCGCTGGGTTCCAATAAAATTTATTGGACTAGTTGTATTCGCGTAAATACAATAATTATTATTGATATAAAATCTTCACATGTACCTATTGTTCTACATTTAAATTACTAAATAATACTTTTTAATATACATACGTTTGCACATGTTTTTCAATGTCAATTTTCAATACTCTTTTCAGGGCTAATATATTTAACAGACCTACAGAATATGTCACGGTAAACAGTCCAGTTTATAAAGTACCGTTTCTCGTGAACACAACTATAGTACAGGACTATAAAGTAGAAGGTGAAGAATGGCCAGAAAATGACCCTCACCTTCCTGATTATTAACGTGGGATGAAACTGGAATATTATGTGGCATACTGTGATAGTGTTGCTGGAATTTACGTTTGTTGTAACTATTATCATTTTTTAATTATTAAATAAACTGCATTTACTTCACATTCTTTCTACTCTCCACAACTTTATTGTTAAACGTTTTTACTTTCCAGAATTACCATTCTAAAACATAAAAGCACAACCCATTGATGAGTACTGTGTTTTATATGCAGTGTAGCTGTACATTGTACATACTATGTGATTTACTCTTTAGCTATCCCTTTATATGCATACACTATAATGTATACAGTCATTAATTAGCTATTATGAGCACAGAATGAAAGTAAAAAAACTCATCATATCTTTCGACCTGCCTTTACCTTTCATGTCTAAAACTGTACTTTCATTCACTTTTTTCTTCAATTTCTGTGCAGGAATAACCCA
>JABASP010003435.1:0-13993 GCA_019776565.1 Sminthurinus signatus
TCTAACTAACCAACAAATAGACCAAAACCAAAAGGAGAGTTAACAAGGATTTGACTTGTAGAGTACAGGACATTTGTAATTTATTTGTAGTGCTAAATGTAATGCGTGTAGAGTGTAGAGTGTCTACAGAGAGTACAGAGTAAAGAGACTGTCATTAAATGCTAAAAGGTAAAAGTGTCTGTTTAACTTTTCCTTGTGTGTTGATGTGCTTGTGTTTGTATATCGATTTTCTTGTCGTTGTCTGTTGTCTCATTACTCATTACATTAGATTACACTATGAGCTATTACAGGTATTATATTACGTGTTTATAAATCTGTGTTCGCGTGCACTGTGTATTTATGTAGTGTGTGAATGTGATATGATGGTCAGATGTGTCCCAATTTTATACATGTTTTGTTTTTACTCCAAATAATATTTTCCTCGGGACTTTCGATAAATCATATCAATATTTGAACTCTGCTCTCTCATCATCATCATCATCATCGTTGCTATAGCTTTCATTCTCGTTGTAGTTCTCGTTCCTCTCACTTTAATGACTAAAACTGAAATCTGAAATGCGTAATGGATAATGAGCAGCTAATGTCTCTTGTTTGTCCTCTTTTATCATACTTCTTTCTTAAAATGCTTCATTACGATTTAAGATAGAGACCAAAAAAGACCAGTAAAAAGAAGCCGACCAATCCAATCCATGAAGGATAATAACATTTCGAAATATTAAAATCTTCCAACTTTGCCACACTCCAAATTCAAAACTCCATACTCGACACTCGATATTCCACACAAAACACGCTCACTGGCACGAATTAAATGGAGCCACTGATTTTAATTTGTAATACATTGTATTTTGTATTCTATGGAATTTTTCATTTTCCATGAACTTGTTTCTTCCTCATCCATTCTAAAGTCTCAATTCTCAATGTTAATGAGTAATGAGTATGTTTCTATTCATAACTTTGGAGTGCGTATTTAACATTTAGTATTCAAATAGACGATAGAGCAAATAATGCGTAGGACACATGTAGTATTATTCTATTGCATATTGCATATGGTTGCTAACAAGAGTAATGTTAATATAATCGATGTACATTGGGAGTCATTAATAGTTCATTAAACGTGTTCTTGTCATGTCCACCAAAGGAGTTAATGTTTAATTGTTAATTGTTGTAATTTATTCTGTCTAAATCTAAATACTAAATACGTTTTGTATTTAGTATTTAGTATTTACACACGTTTGTCTACCTTTTCTGATGTGAGTTGAAGTTGATACAGATTATACAAATATACAATGTGTAATGTGTACAATCAAGTGCAACAAGTGCAATAATTCAGCATATTTGACGCTTGATGGTTGATCACTTTAGGGTTGAATAAAGAACAAAGTATCCCAGTGAATAAATGGAAAGAGGAGAACAACGGCAAGAAACATTGGGATGTCAGAACTCAGAACTGTATCATTTATAGCAATTCTGTTCAAAATCCAAACAAACATGAAATTCTGATTAAGTGCGCTTTTGAGTTTTGAGCTTTTGAGCTTGTGGGAGTTGAAGAGTTTGGTTGACTAATGACTCGATGTTTATTTTTCGTCTAGATTCTATCGCAAGATGTACGCAAGATGTAAGTTATGCCTTTGATTCATAATAAATTTGAAGAAGAGATATCGAAAATAGAGAATAGAGACACATGACACGCGTAGATCGTAAATATAGTAAACAGTAAATAGACAAGGGATATTTAAAGACATGCAGAATTTAGAATGTACAATGTACAATGTATAAACTCACTTTTATTATAAAAGTTGGATGTAATAAGTAATGTTATGTTATGTTATGTTGGTTTGAGTAGTATCTATAATAAACATGATTATTTATTTTCGTCCATACCCAAATTCGGATGACGGCCAGAGGTCATCGGGACAAAATTAGCAATACCAAATATCAAATTATTATTATTATTACTGGTGAAACACACGGAATAATGTAATTATTGTGGCGGAAGGTCCGTCTATATAGTTTACAGCGATCAGTTACCAGTAACCAGTTCATACCTCCGTCTCATATCATTATATCATTTCTTTATTACATTTCTATAAAATTCTGACGGAGTCTTTTTATGTATTATTCTCCCTCGAGACTCGAGACACAAGATTCGAGATTTGAGACACTAATAATAATGAAAGTCAAGTTGATATTGATATTGATGTTGTTGTTTATGGTGGCTCAACATTCAACATTCGTGTGCATATTCGTATTCATTCTATATATGTAGTTTGTAGTTAAGTGTTTGAGACTTTGTGTCTGAGCTCTGAAGTGTGGATGGTGTTGAGGATTATTACATTGTTATTTCATGTGTAATAATAATATGTAATATGCATGTAGTTTTGAGTTTGGGGTTTTGAGTTTTGACCTTTGATACAGCTGAAAAAGGAAACCTCTCAACTCTTAACAGACTCCAAACAAATATGGTGTTAAAAATGGGCATGTTTCAAAAGTTTCAAGAGTGTTGTATGTTTTATGTGTGTACACACATTTTACATTTTATATTTCTTATTATGTATTAAGGATTGTGTCAAAGATTTGATAAGCGAGAGTTAAATTTGGTGCTTGTACCTTAAACTTTTTTCCACTTGTTGATTAAAATATTGCATTTTATTATGCTTGTAGGTTTTATGCTGTAACTTACAGTCTGTAAGTAAGTAAATACTGTAAGATTCACTTTCAACTGGGAAATAAATAGAAAAAAACAATCACTATGATAATTATTATCATTTTATGTATTTTGTATTTGCGATTGATATGTTTGTCTAGATTTTTATCTTTTTTGCATGTTTGTTCCTTTGCTAAGATTGCAAGAGCCAACAATAGTAAATACTACATGCGAAACACTCAACAACAGCATAATACAAGTGAATATCATTCAAATTCGTAATACAGCGTAAAACACACGTGCGTGCTTCTTCTTACAAAAGACAAATCAAGTGACTTTATCTTTTTTTTTCTTGACTGTCATTCATTTTTTCAAGTAATACCAACAGCCAACACTTTTGTTTTCATTTTTACCATTACAATTGTTGTTCCTCTCCTTTTACAGGCTTTCATTGCCTCAGCAGGCTCGAGATTTTTTTCAAAGATATAAAGAAAATGAAGAATCAACGGAACAGATTGTAGAGTGTAGAGTGCTTTTCAATCCAAAATCGATAACATTGTCATTCACAAATAGACATTCTCATCACATCACATCAAACATCAAATGTGTTTATTATTTTTATACTATTTTTTCTTCTTGATTCTTGACCAATCAATTCTGTAGTATAGAAAAAATATGTAAGAATGTGTTACCATATTTTTACTTTCACTCCTCAATTCCTATTTTAGAGCTTGTTCTAAATTGAGCATAGAAATAAAATCTTGTTAATGGTAATGGAAATACAAATGCTAATGCAAAGGTAGCAAAGATATCCGCAACAGGAAACGACCACCGCTTCATATTCATTATTCATATTGTAAATGGTAAATACAGTTGTAAATTGCAAAGGAAAGTGTGATTTGTAACTTGTTAGTTGTCCATTACATTTGCATGTACAATACAAATTCTATTCATAGTAATTTTTACTACCAATTATGATGAACGTGAACATGAACTTTACAGCAGATCCAATTTAAAATTTACAGTGTACAACACCGTTACATGTAAAATTCAAATGTATCTAGTGTCTAGTAAATAGTAAATAGTAACTAGAATCCAGATAAATATGAAGGTTGATATTTTCAAGTCGAGTTAAAAAATTGAAAGTGTCTTGAATCTTGAATTTACAATGTAAAATGTACAATGTTCATTTATTTATGAACCAAGAGCGTGGACTTGATGTATATTTTTTGTTTATTATTTTTATTATTATGATGATGAGTCGGCCATCACAAGAGAGTTGGACAATTGAACTTAAGCCGTCAGTTGAATGCTCTTCACTTATTGTAATGGCCAATGTATCCACACATATTTTGTACAAGGATTCATGTAGTTTGTAGTTAGTAGACACAAATGCATAAACATCACCATAAACTTAAACAGTAAGCGTAAACTTACTCGAGGCAGCATAATAAAAATAATGATGTACAATGTACAATGTACAGTGTACAGCGTGCAGGTGAAGTCAAGTTGAAGTGAGGGAGAAAATACTTGTATAAATATAAATAAACATGTGAAATGTGCATGAGCTCAAGTCTCAAGTCTCAAGTGATTTGCGTACACATTATATTATAAATATGCATATGTTTTTCTACTACTTGCTGTTTGCTGGATTGTTTTCCAAGTAAATTAATCAATCCATGTTTAGTCATATTGTGAATTGTGAGATTTGGTGAGAGAGTTGTCAGTTGTCAATGAACATCAGTCGACACTTAGACACTTTGAAACTTTGAATTAGACTTGACAGTGGCATTCCTCACTCCTCACTGTCTTCTTCATAGATACTCAAACTTCAAATCTCAAATCATCTCTCTCATGATCATCCAAATCGACATCCACATCACCAAAGTCATCACTAATCAGCATCAAACAAAAAGTGATGTGATTTCATATTTTATATATTTGTTTTATTTCATTTGCCTATTTCAATGGATTTATCCTGCTCATCTTTATTTGTAGTTTGTAGTTTGAAGAGAATGCTCAAAAAATTATCAAGTAAAAAACTCATTGTACTGTTTGCTTGAGCTTTTGAAGGTTAGACATTGGATATTGGACATTGTTAGAACGGGAGCTTTGCCATTTATGAATTGCCAAGCTCAAGAACTAAGAACCAAGAACCGATGAGCCAAAGATGTAATTGTACTTGATTGATAATAATTGTAATGACACGTTCAAGTATTAGAAATTGACAGGCTAATAATAATATAATATGATTACGGTGATTATGGTTATGATTGTGATTAAGTTGACGAGTCCAGCACAATAAAAAAAATGATGTATCTATGTAGAACTGAAAACTGATGATGGTAATGATAGTGATGAACTTGATCATCCTTCTACATGAATAATAATAATATCATGAAGAATCTTCTGCTTTTTCTTTGCATCGTGTTCCACTAAAATACTAATCATGAATGCTATCTTCTTTAAAAGCTCATCACACATCACACAGTCCATATACATTAGTAGATTTGTCTGTTATGAATTATGAACTATGATGAATAACAGAGAAGGAGCACTTTCAGTTTTGTCCTCATTTCATTTTCAATTTCCATTTCATTTCAATTTATGTACCACATCAAAAGAGACTTTGAGGAACAATTCAAAATTCAAAGTCCATGTTCGTAGTTTGTAGATTATGGAGTTTTTGGTGTACATGAAAAAGTTTCAACTTGAATTTTTCTACGTTGCTCTTCATTCTTCAATCTTCAAACGGCATTGTATTTGTATTGACCATTGTATATATTTTATGTACAAGTTTACTTGCATTGTCCTCACAAGTGCGTACGACTACAACTACGACTGAGAGTTCGGTCCATTCATCTTGATTTTCAAGTTACAATGGACTAAATGTTGATAATAGATGGTAGAAATCGTGAATTTCAAACACATTCAAAATACAAAGACCAAAGGAAAATTTAACAGAGTACATGATAATAAATGAGTATAATTTCCTCTCTCTCTCTCTTTCTCTCTGCATATTTAAACGCTTATGTAGTTCAAATTTTACTGTACATTTTAGATAATAACAAACCTGACAACCAAATGTGCAAATAATCATGTCCGTTTGCCATTTGTTCACAAAGGTTATGAAAAACGAAAACGAAAACAATCTTCTTCAGTTAGCTTTCAGACCTTATAAAAAAGATCCGCTCCATTTGCAAAAATCAGAATGAAATAGATAATAGATGAATGTGAGCGATCGTCAATTGAGCCTATAAAAAATATGACAAGCTTAATTTTTAAGTTCCGTGATAACATTTTCAACAGTGGTTGGATTATTTAGTGCAAAAAGATTGCAAAATCCTTGTTAATCCCTGGATTTTGAAAATGCATGGTGCAAAAATTATCTATAGACTATGCTGGTTTTTATGATAATGCCGTTCGGTGTACAACGTATAACGAGATGACGAAATTATAAATAAAATATGAAATTTTAGTTCCCTTTTGTTGAAATTCTACACTAGTTGAGATTTGAGAGTAAAAGTGTGCATTGTCGATATATTATAAATGTATAAAAAGGGAACATGAAACTCGCACATCACACATGATAAAAATAAAATGTTGAATAGGTTCGTGACAAACTCATAGAATTATAGAATGGATATGAATGCGAATAGTGAATACATTGTTTGCAATTTGCAATGATATAACAATAAAATAAAAAAGCATGTTAATAAAAATGTACTCCTTTGAGTGATGCTATTACTTCACATACAAACAGGCTCTGTTTGTAGTATGTATATTGCACATGTAAAATGTAAATAGTAAATGGCAAATACATGGCGTTGAAGCCAAGGACCGCCAAGCGTTTTTTCCCAATATTATTGGCGAGTTGGTGATTCGATAGAAAGGGAATATGTCACGTTTGTCACATACATGTACATATATTTGACACACTGAATAAAGTATGAAGAATGAAGAATGAAGAACAAATCAAAATGAACGCTAAATAGACTACATAGTCATAAAAATATTGTAAATTACATATTATCCTGTGAACAAAGAAAAGGGAAGGGAAATCAAAATATTAAATAGCTCTGTGACAAACTTGCTCGCATGTTCTTTTTCTCGTATAGCCAAATCAGAAATCAGTCATCAAATCAAACTACCAAACGACATGTCGTATTTTCTAATCATGCGTTTATTCATTTTTTTTTGTGTGTGGGTGAACAGCACTCAAGTTGAAGCCAAAGCTAAAGTTGAAGTTGTCGTATGTAGAATTTGAAATGTACATTGTACATACTTTTCTACTTTTTATTACATCAAGTAACAATTCTGATTAATGATTGTTCTCTTTTCATTCAAGTTGTGCGCGAATCTGGAGCTATTACGGATTATGGAAATCCTACTCATTTTCCTAGTCCTATTCTAGTTTTGACTTTTAATTCTAATGATCATTCCCTTTTTATTTTGGGTTAAATGTTTCATAGTAATTGAACTTGTTGCACTTGGGCATGTATTTTTTGAACCAGTTTACTAAAATGAACCACGAGGACAGTTTGATATCCTTAAAAAATAACTACAAGTAATGATAATGATAATTGATAACCAGTGGAATATCTTGAACATATCAAATGACAGATGTCTTGAGTCTAGATTCTAGAATCTCGACGACAAATTAAATTGTGCTGGTTTTGCTCATCAGATAAAGCCATCAAAATTTAAATGACATTTAACTCCTTACGTTTTTGCATAGTTGTAAAGATCCGGCCGAAAGAGCGGTGAGTACAAAGCTCAAAGCTCAAAGAGATTTGCTCTATTTAGCCTAATGCAAGTTTTGTGTTTTCGAATGTCAAATGCAAAACTCATAATGTCTTTAGATCACTCATTTACTGTACGGTATATTTACATTACACACAATGTACATTCTGCATTCTACATTCTCCATTTCATACTTCATACCTCACATTTGTATTTACTATTTAGAATTTAGACCAAGTTTAATTACCTGATGCAGCAAAGAAAGGAACAGAAAAAAAAATCAGCATTTCTTATTTCGTCTCGTTATACTAATATAGATATGAGATATTAAAAACAGTACACTGCAATAAACTCTGGGTTTTTTACTACAAATATATTAGTGTACAGAGTACAGAGTGCATTTTGTTTTTTTAGACTAATCAAAAGTTTAACCGTGACCGTAATAATAAAAATAATATTTGCATGACGTTTCTGCTTGGACTTGTTTATAATAATATGATACTGTCTTCTATCTTCCCTAAATACAGTTTACATCGTGGATTGTACTCTGTATTATAATATAATATTCACTGCTTCAAAATATAATTAGAGTACACAATATATCGTAGAAAAGAGAGAGAGAAGCTTATTGTTGGCACAGTAAAACTTCATCAAAGGTATTTAAATCCTTTAAAAACCATTTGCCATTTACTATTTACTATTTACCATTAATTACAACTTGGGTTGTTGATAGCCAAGTACTTTTTGTTTTTGAATCTTTATCGTTTAAAGTGTATGGTGTACAACAAATCATAGCTTTGATTGTAGTGTCTTATGTACAATTATAATATAGATGTCTTATGTACTTGTACATTGTATGGGTAGTATGTTCTATGTGCTCCATTAGTGAGGAGTGATTGTTTGAATAAAAAGTAAAAATGTGATGAGGTGAAGGAATTAGACAGATTCAAAGTTCACAAGCTGCAATTATCTCCAATAATTGCAATTTGACTTTGATTTTTTTTCGTAGTTTCAAGTCTCAAGTCAATTACAAGCTATAGACTACAGAATACAGAGATGTTTGTGTTTACGTGTGTAAATGTGTTGCACAATTTTGTTTTTATTGATCCTTAATTGTAATAAAATGGTGATGATCACTTAATTATGATTGTGGATTGTGTACTATACTTTTGTGTGTCAGTTGATGACAGATGAAAGATGGAAGAATGAACGAGAGAGATAAAACAGAAATATCACGCGTGTTCTTACTACAGAGACATTGAATGCTGAATTGATATTTTATCAGTTCTTTTACATAGATTGTGTTTCGTGTCTTGAGTCTTGAGTCTTTTGATTCTCAACTCTTTTATATTCACTAAATTATTAAACAGAATCAATCATCATCATAATAATAACAATTATTATTATTACACAATGTTAAATCATCAATTTATTCACGTTAAATATTTGAATGCATCTTCTTCTGTTTTCTGTTTGACAGTTCAAAATATTCCATTTCTTTATTTCAAGGTAATCACATTGACAATTGACATCAACTTGAATGGGTCAAAAAACAATGTCAGTGTGTTTAATGCTAATGCTTTAAAATATTATTTAATACACAAATATGAAGAACAAAGTTCTTCAGAATTTTTAAAACAAGTTAAAGCTTTGAAATTTGAAAGCTACTTACATAAATATTAAGTAAATTTTGTTTTAAAATAGTAAAGTTTAAAGAAGTTTTAAGTATAAGATTATTTTAGAATGGATTATTAAAACTTTGGAAAGGACGTTGGAAAGTTTTTATACTTTCTTGTTCTGAGTTCTGAGTAAAGCTGCTATTTTGAGGATGTTAGAGCTGGAGTCTAGAGTTTAGAGTCTAGAGTACGGTGCTTTTTTCCAGTGTAGTAGCACGATTCACACCTTATCACCTCCGTCATACATTCTCTTTCTACCTGAGCTTATATCATCTGTATAATGGTATATTGTATATTCAGATCACACGTGACTGCTACTTTTACTTTGCAGGACAAAACTAAATGCTTTACTTAGTCCTTTTTTATTACACTGTGCCCTTTCTAACCAAAGTTTCCAAGAAACTAAGTAAATAAACAACGGGATTTCTTCAGTCGTGATATTGACATCCACGTGAAACCTTTGGGGTTGTCTATTGTTAATTGTCAGCTGTTATTTTCTAGCTGTGACGACGTCATTGACATTTGAATTTGACATTTTATAGGGACAAAATCAAAGTGTTGTTTTTCATAATTTTGTTAGGAGATTCGAGATTTTGCCAGGAATCAAAAATCAAAATTTTATATTGTGGCTTTTCATTTTGATGTGAACTTTACAAGGTGTACTGATATTGTGGGCGCACATAGTACTTACATCTTTATTCTGAATATTCAAAGTTTCTACGGATTTCATTTACCTTGTATGTTGTAGTTTTTAGTTCTTAAAACCCCAACTGACATTGTTAAAGTGTATTGTGTATTTTATACGTCTACATTTTGTGTGTATAATAAATAGTAAATAAGAGTAGGAGAGACGAGAGTCGAGACATGACTTTGTCTGTTTTCTATCTGTTGTGTATGTTTCTGTGTTTGTGTTAGTGTGTGAGAGATTTGTTAATTAATTGAAAAATCTTGTAAATTAGACTAATCCTCAATGAATGCTTAGTTGAATAAAAGGAAAGAGCGAGCAATAACAATAACCAAACAAAGTTGTACGTTGTAAACTCTTGACTCAGTATACACACGCCGTGACTAAATTGACTGGAAGACAGAAGAAAGGAGAAGGAAAAACCTTTGTACTGTAGCTGTTTCTGTATTCGTTGTCGTATTTGGTGAGATTTAAAAGTATGAAGAATGAGCTACGAAGAAAGATCAAGAATCAAGACGTACTGTGCATTTTGCACGCAGTACACACTATACAGACATACTTGAGGAGAAAATGAGAAAAGAATTAGTGTAGCAGGAGATCTTTCATTTCATTCATTCATTCATTCATGTATTCCTTTATTCTAATCTCAAATTCAACTACAAAATACACGTCTTAAACTAAGTATGCAGCTTCATTCACAATAACAATAATAATAGCAATAAAGAGTCAACAATCAACAGCAAAGAGAACTACATCCAACACACAAATAGAAATAAGCAAAAGCTCACTGGCATTTATAACAATTTGCAATTACAGATTATACACAGACTAGCTTTGCAGCTGAAAGCGCCGTCTGACTTGACTTTGATTTGATTTGAAGGTTTGTTTTGAGTTTTTAGTTTTGAATCTTCTCTCTTTACTTATTTATTTGTGTGCCTGACGGCCAATAGATATATTCAAGTGTCGGTTCTCGGTTGGGTGCTGAATGTTGGACCTAGTAAGAAAAAAGTTAATGTTAAGTGACATTTGTAGGTTGTAAATAGTAAATAAATAAACTCCGCTACTCGAGATTCTAGAATTGAGACTCGAGACTCGAGCAATTTATTTACCTGTCTTTTGCGATTCTATTGTTTGCTCTTTTTTCTTTCGTTGCACTTTTTATTGTAAATTGTAACAAACAAAAAATCTTGTTCATTTTATTAAACTAATAAATAGATTATACGGATCTAAAAGTACATTTTACAAATAAATGTAGCGTGATGATAGTTTAAAGGCAAAAAATACAAAAAAATAATTCCCATTTAAATGAAAACTCGAAGTCGAATTCAAGAGATGAACAGTAAAATATATATAACAAAACTTGCTTTGACAGATGCTCTGTTAAATTCAATTCAATTCAATTTTTCATACTCTTCACTCTAAATTCTAAATGTACATGTTTCGGCTAGTAAATTGATTTTCCTAGGAAAAGAAAAGAAAAAGATAAATTTTATGACAAACTCGTGTACAGGCTTTTCCGTCATTTTTGTTGCTTTGCTCCAAGAGAAAATCAAAGAGTAGAGTAGTTGTGTACTGTTACACTGTGATATGATACGACATGAAACGAAATGATACTGTCATAATTATGATGATTGTTTTTTCATCTTTATGTGCATATGTTGTTTGTATGACAATAGCAATAGGCATATCCGTATCATTCGTTTTACTTCGTGCTTATAGCTGATACCTAATAGTTTGTATAATCTTTGACGGTAAATTGTAACTTGTGTCTCATATCTATTTCATTTTTATCTGTGCGCTTTCTTTCTTTAATGTGTATTATTATCATTAGACTTGTTTATCTGTCGCTTTTGGTATTTGGTGTTTGATATTTGAAGATGTTTGCTTTTTGCTCTTCTTCTTTGATTTTAAGTACACGTGGAAATTTTACATGATGTATTATATATTTTGTAGATGTGATACATTAAATTTTACTATGTACATTGTACAATGTAGAAAGAAAGTACATGTAAAGTTTTGCATTCTTCAAAATTCGAAATTCAAAATGCACCTATGGATCCAAGTTAATGTATCTTGTTTTTGTTTGTTGTGTTTAGATTGTACGGACTACAGACAGGACAACAGTGGAGGAAGAGGAAGGAAGAAGAAGAGTAGTGGGATTTGCGGGAGACAACTAGTCTCAATTGCCGACTTGCCATGAGGTCCTCAGTCACCATGGGAAATTGACAACCTAAACTTTTGTGGCTTGCTACTGACTGCGGTACGGTATATTTTCTTTCCATCTTTTTCTACATCGCATATACATAATAAATGTACACAATCTACAGTGTGCACTTTACCTGTAAAGTGTACAGTCATATTTTATACAGTCAACATCCGCTATCTTCTTGTGCATCTCAGATCTCAGAGCTCAGAGTCTAATGAATTATGATAATATGTTGTTCTTGTGAACTACTCAGATACTCAGCTCGTATTTGTACTCGTGCTCGTGCTGTTTTAACATAGATTCATAATTCCTTAGTTTTTAACAACCACAATAAGAGGAGGATTACACATTATGCATTATACATGCTCAACAATTAATGATGACGATACAGTAATAATAATAATAATATGGCAGTGAGGGCATTTTTCATCTAAATACTTGTACAATGCACATGGACATTTGTGGTTTTGTTCAAAGTACAGAAGAGAGAAAATATAGATCATAACTCTTGTCTCCTCTACTTTTTACTTAAGGAAATTGAATCGAATCGGAATTAAAATATTTGAAGTTTGAATACCGTTTAGAATGAGAAGTGAGTATAAAACAAAAGTATTTGATAATACACCGTTCATTTTGTATTTTGTATTCTGTAACATGAATTAGAATTATGGATCATAAACTTGTGATTTGTGAGCACATGTA
This sequence comes from Sminthurinus signatus, assembly GCA_019776565.1. Lineage (NCBI taxonomy): Eukaryota > Metazoa > Arthropoda > Collembola > Symphypleona > Katiannidae > Sminthurinus > Sminthurinus signatus. The sequence goes on from JABASP010003435.1 coordinate 12,657, forward strand.
CATTGTACAATGTGCATTGACTGCATATTGTTTACTTGACTCAAAAGTTGGAATTCAGTTATTGTTTGCATGTTTGCATTAGCATTTGAGGAAAAGGAACAATAAGATTTTTGTACTTTGTGCTTCCCCGTTGCTTGCTGTACAAATAATAATAAAAAGAGAGATGCATGATTTATGTTATGTTGCACATTGTACAGGAAGATTTTGTATCAATCTCTGAATCTGAATTTCATTCAATGTCGATTTTCGATTCTCTATTTCACTAGTTGGAAAACAGTCCATAAAATTGTATTCTGAAATTGGTATTTTACCTTTAAGTATTGATAATTATATTACTTATATGGGCCAGATTTTCAAATAATTATATAAATTGTATCATAGTTGACGACTGAACGTCTGAAAGTCATTCATTCAGAATTCAGCATTCACCATTTCGCATTTCGCATTCACAGTTTGAGGAAATGGCAAGAGATCAATTTCTAATTTTTTTAATTAAATTATGTTATGCGTCTTTTAATTTTCCTCATCGCCTCCATTTACCATTTCATTTACCATCTACTGCTTACTGTTTACCATTTACCGCTCACCATAAACTCGTCCATTCTTGTTTAAATTTTGTTAATGAAAATGTTTTGGTGGAAAATATGGCAAATGGAAATTCAAATGAGAGCGATTCGATATTCGATTAAATTTTAATTTTTGTACATTGTTTTGATGTACCTACACATGAGTTTCTCAACTTGATAAACTTTTTTGTGTGTGATTTTTTACAATTCTTTTCTAAAGTAAAATATCATACCTACGCGAACACCAAGTCAACTGTTTTCTGTTTGCTCAGATGCGCCGATGTGCATTGTACATTTTATGAAAATGCATGGTGCATGTAGATTTCTTGCAGAACCAGTAACAGAAGCATTTAGCTTCCACATTGCTGAAATCGATATGCTGTTGTTGGCTGGGCATTGTTGTTCATTCAAGCTCCTTCCTCTTTCCTCATTTGTAATTAGGTAGTGTAATTAAATATTAAATAAGGCAAGTTTTATGGCACTTTTTTCATTTCTAAATTGAGTGCAATTTTCTTACTTTGTTTTATTTTTGACTCTTTCTGTGCCGTCTGTATTCTATATTCTATATCATTTGGACGAACAACTCTGATGATAAGAATAAACATGAACATTAGAAATGTGTAAGAAATAATTGCTACATGTTTCCAGGCTGTAAATAGATAGTAAAAAAATAAAGAATTAGTTCATCATTTTAAGCTGTTTAGCTTACTTATTTACTATTAATTTACTATTTTACTATTTGCTCATACTATGAATTTTGAATTGCCTAAA
>JABASP010003436.1:0-13993 GCA_019776565.1 Sminthurinus signatus
TTTAGACTGAATACTTTTGCATTCCAACAGGGAACCTCTTCACTTTCATTCATCCCACTTTCTTACCCAAGTATTTATGTATGCAGACTTTCACTTCCACTTTTCCTTGGACTTTCACTTGGACTCGGACTCGGGCTCGGACTTTCTCCACTGCTCGCATTTCTTAATAAACTCGCTATTTCAAGGCGCATTTAGTATTAATGTATCATGTATTATGTACTATCTTTAGTCTAGTAGTTTCAGGAGATTCCAGTCTCCAGTTTTCAGCTAGACGAACCATAATATTTTGTAGAATGTAGAATTCTCACTACGTGGTTTGACTACGTTTATAGAAAATACAAAAGTGTAGCGTTGACCAACAAATACACAGTGTACAGAACTTTCAGGTTTACTTTCATTTGTGGACTTGTTTATACTATTTCGTTTGGTCTTTTCCTCAAGGACAAAGTACAAAGTATTCATTAATATTTATTGCGAAACACATTTTGGTACTCGGAAACAAACCGGAAGAGGAAAACGGTGACAAAAAATATAGGACAAAAGTTTTGAATCTATATCGATACACGATCTAAAACTATCACCCATAAGAATTCAGATTACTATAGCTATTAAGATAACTATTAGGATTAGGATTACGGCTATCCTAACAGTAGAATTGAAAAGCCAAGTGTTTATTTTATTAATGACTCGTTTCCTCTTTTTATCACCAATCAAAATCCAAAAGGAGTCAATGCGTAAATAAACTAAAACAGATAAAACGGACTTTGGAACGGAAAAAGTAGAAAGTAGAAAGTTAAGAAACTGCCAAAAGTCTAAAAGTCCAGTTTAACGTCCAAAAAGCACAAAGAGAAAAGGAAAGCACAATGAAAGAATGTCCATGAAAATCACATGATTAAAGTGAAAGTCCTGGGATTTGACCCACTCTATCACTTCCACATCCAAAGTCCAAAGTCCAACTCCAAACTCCAAACTTTCAACTTGTCTCACTTCTAACTTTCACAGCATTGGCATTGGTATTGGTTATCGATAGATTCAATCTCAAATCTAGAATCTAGAATCTATACTCCAGAAGAAACTACGGAATTGAGAATGCAATGGAATATGATTCTATTCTCCATTTTCCATCTATAACAAATAAAAGCCATCCGTGAACTACACCAATGAAAAAGTTCTCTTTCATTTTATCCCTTCTAGTTTTCTGCAGGTTCTTTCCATTTTCATTCCAATTGCCTCGTATCTTCTTCTTCACCAACAGACAAAGGCCAAAACCAAGTTTAATACACAGTTCTACCGATTTTAAGTTATATTCACATTTGTGCAATATCAATATAAATATGCACATAAATGTGCACACATAAAAAAGGTAGAAAATGCACACATGTAGAAAAAACTGTGCCGGATGTGTGTGAAAACTCTCAACACTATTTCAATGGCACTGACATTACTAAATCCAAATCCAAAGCAAAAGCCATGGCCAGTTTCAGTTCCAGTTCCAGTTTCAGTTTCAGCTCCAGTTCCAGTTCTAGTTCTAGTGCCAAAACGGAAATGAAGAGAGAAAAGTTTATAGAAAAATATATACAAGAGAGAGAACAAGAGAGAAGAGAAAGTACACTCCTGACAGAATAATTTGCCATGTCTGTCTACAATCCAGAAAAGAGAAAAGAGAAAAGAGTGTGGAGAATCCTCAAGTCCAGTCATGCATGTTGTGTGGTCTGGTTTGGTTTGGTTTGGTTTGGTCTGGTGTGCAGTCGGATTCACAGCTCTTGAACAGAACAAAGAACAAAACAACGAGAAAAGAGTGGAAGATAAAAGAGTCGGGATGCATTTTACGAGGGAGGGACCAGAACCAGAACTTGATGATGATGTACAATCTTCTATCTATCTACTGCACAGACTACAGTCTACAGACTACGGACAAAATACACATAATGGATTGCAAATCCCCACGGACGAGAACAAAAATCCAGATACAGATCCAGAACCATATCTAGAACTAGACCAAATGCTCGTATTTTGTATTGTGTACTCTGTACTCTGTACCGTCTGCCCAATCAAACATTTATGTACTCTCATTTCTTCTCCACACCAGACCACACCTGAGCTGAGCTGAACTAAGCTGAGCTGGATTCTATTGTGTTCTATTGTGTTGTGTTGTACAGTGCACTGCGTGAGTTTCCTGCTCTGAACAAGAATTGATTACTTTTCCAAATGGCATGTCGACAACAAAATACAGTACAAAGTACAATACAATGTAATTTGAGTTGTGAGTTTTCCTGACGTTTTGTACTGTCTTTTGGTATTCTGTATTTGGTACTTGGAATTGCTAAAGTAACACGATCAATTTATACTCGTAATTTCTGAGGCTGTCGGGAATTCTGGAATCTGGAGTTGAGAATTTACAAGTGGGACTTGTGGTGAAAAGGTGAAGAGAAAAGATGAGTTAATCTGCAAAAAGATGCGTAGCCGTAGATAAAAAATGGAAAAAAAAGAATACAATTGTTTTTTCTCTGTATATTTTTCCATTATTTATTTATTTGCACCTTTTTTCCGATCAAAGTTGATTTCAAAGTCTCAAGCTTTAAATCACGAATCAAACTCAACTACTTGCTTTTTATTTTTTGATCAAAAATGACCAAAAAAGATTTTCATGACATTCCCTCGCTTTGATTTGATTCAATAGGTTTTACTTGACAATATCATTTAGCTGAATATAAAAAATGAAAAATAAAAATGTAACTAGTTTTACCATGTACAAAAAATACTATACACCGTACTTTTTGTCAGGATCAGGATCATCAGGATTTTCTTTTTTAAATCCCACATGTCTAATGTCACGCTGCATAAAGTATGAAATGACGCCAGAAAAGATGGAACAGTCAGTTAGCCACACCGCAGTCGAATAATCCATTTCTTTTTCCTCATCTTTTGTCTTGTGCTGGGAGGAAGATGGGAAATCTTGTGGTTTCCTCATATGTGTCTCCTTCTTTCCGTCCTATCTGATTTTCAGGTACGCTATATAAAATACACACAATATAATATGTTACATGTTATATCGCTATAGAACACATTATGTATTGCATACATGCATGATTTTCGTCGTTTCAAATTTCAAGAACATTTTCTCCTCATCTATTGACATTCTATCCACCCTTTTCTCATCATTATTATATCAGTTTTATCAGTTATCAGCAGCATTTTCATCATTATATGATTTATAATTTGCATCATACATTGTAATTGTAATATAATATATAATATAAAATAATAACTTGTTAGATATGTGTGTAGTATGTAGTGGTGCTCTAACAACTTGTAAGCCTGTTTTGTGTCATGGTTGAGAATCGTATTATTGTTCACCTTCTTTTGTCTTTTCTCCATTACTAACAACTTTTGCATGTTTTACGTGTAATAACGCAAGTAGTATGTATTGTAGATTGTAGACTGAAGAAAGGTGCTTTTTCCTAGAAATGTCTATTAATCTATCATCCATAGCATCTAGCCTCTCGTCTATTCAAAGGAAATGTGTGGTTTAGGTAGTTGGTAGATGGTAGATATGTTCTATGAACTATGATGATGTACGTAGTTTTATGCATGATTAATCCTAAATGTTGTACCTTTATTTTAATATTTAATCTTTGAAGTACAGCACATCTATAAATATCTGTCTATACATCAATGAAATATCATGTTCATTAGAATCTGAAACATGAACATGAAGGACATGAAAATCCAATCTGCTACGAAATATGAATGCATACCTATTACATATTCGTATTGTATCTAAGTACCAAGTACATGTATATTATATTTGATATTTCACGTGTACAAGGGAAAAGAACGTCTTTTATCTTTTTCATATGGATACACAAATATATGTGTGATGTGTATCCATCTTTATTTTTGTAATATTGCATACTGCATCGTCTATCGTCTACCCATTATTCTTGGAAATCTGTACATGTATAATATATGTGTAGGCGATGAGGATTTTTAATAATGAAAATATCTGGAATCTGGAACAATATAGGAATATAATATAGCTACTGAATATTCATTCTTAATCCTTTCTTATTTCTTAGCCTTTGTAAATGATGAGCTATTTAATCTTTACATGTTACAGAAGAATAAGAATATTATATGCCTAATAATTTTTTCTCAATGCTCAACTTTAGCTGTTAGTTATATGTTATATTTATTTATAGCTTTATAGTGATTTGTGTAAAAATAATAATTATATTGTATATTGTATATTTTTTTTGTAAAATATATAGAGAATTTCAAAGATCCTGAAAAATTGTCCATTTGCCTATGCAAAACAACTTCATTGGAGTTTCGTGGTGATCGTTATTGGTATTCTTGTGGCTAGTGCTCGTGTCAGATCAAATCAGATGCATCAAAGATCTCGAGGTGATTAGATACATTTATAGAATACAAAATATATTGTGGGTTGAAATTTTGTGGTATCATGATTTTATGTGTATTATATGTAGTATGTATTGAATTTGAAATCAGAAATCAGTACAAAATGGATCACATTTTACCCTTTAGCAAGAAGATTATATAAGACATGAGATATGATACATGATGTATGTGTGGGTTATGGATTATCGATTATATGATGTACTATATATACATGCATTTTATTATGCTTTATATACTTTTTTTTTCTCCTTTTTATCTTATTCTGTTTTGCCACGTCGACGGTACTATTAAAAGGTCGTTTCGAGATTGGAAACCCGCTAGTGTCGAGTTCACTGGAAGTGTTAAATTGGATTAAAGAGAATTCAGCCAAAGGGAATTCTTCTTCCTCATCATCTCAATCTTCGTCTTCTTTTTCGTCTTCATCCGCAGGAGGTTTTAGAATTGCGGGAGCGGACAATTTGATGGTGATGCTACAACTTCAATTCCAACCTCCGTTCATCAACAGACTGCCTGTTCACTCAATTTCCACTGTCAATCATCACCTGACGGTGCACTCTTGGGCCAATGAGAACAGTATGAGTCAAAGTAAAAATAAAGATGCGTCGCTCACAGCAGGTGTCACGAAAATTAGACACAACAAAAGAAATGATACTAATCATCAGAAAGATGAGGAAATTGGACAGAAATACAAAAGATTGTATGATGATGACGGTGACGATGGTGGTGATGAAAAGGAAGATGAGGATGATGATGACGCTAATGCTGATGATGACAAGAATGACAGGGAAAAGATGAAGAGTAGCATTAGTAGTGTTGAGAATGATGAAGAAGAAAATGATGATTATGTACCTGATACTAGTCCTAATTCTGATTCTGATTTTGATACTGAATCTGATAAAGGAAAAGTGGAAAGATTAAAAGAGAAACAAAAGTCTAGGTTAGTGCCTACAACAATAACAACACTTCATTCTTTGCCCTTGTCATCATCATCTAACTCCCAAGAGATTGACAATGAAAATGAAGATGAAAATGAAGATGAAAATGAAGATAAAGTAGAATACACAAATGGAAAAGGAGATGAAAAATTCATACAAAATACTTTAAGTGGTAATAAGGATGAGGAGACTAATGCTAATGGTGAGAGAACAGAAAAAACTTTTCGAATTGAGTCAAGTCTCCTAACCCCAATGGAAATGGAGAAGGTTAAGAAAATTTACATGGTTTTTAGTCGCCGTAATTCATTAAGGGAATTCCATGATGCACTAATTTCCCTCAACATCTCATATTTCCTTCTTACTCCACCAATGTGCTCCAATACTCACCAGACAACAACTCATCAAAATTCTAGAGAAAGAGATTTAGAAGGATTTTTAGAGGATGAAATCCTGATGGTTTCTTCTCCTCGTCCTGCTGACACTATAACAAGTGCAGAGGAGATTATAGGAAATTCTGGAAAAAATCAAGGAGATGAAGAAACTTGGCAATGGAATTGGAATTGGCAACAACAACAACAGTTGATATCTAATCAACAACCATGTAACAATATCCCAAAGTAAATATTATATACACTTGTACACATAACATTATACAAAATAAGCAAATAAGTACTCTACTGCTTTATAATTATTTATACTTTATTTATTTTTTCAAATTGATTTTTAGGAGCTGTAATTTAATCAAGTTTTGGGATACAATTTCTAAGGCTATACGTCAAAATAAAAAGACTACTGATGAACAAATGACAACGATCAAGGACCAAAATTTCGAACGAAATGCTCATGGAAATTTCAAGTTTAAAAACAATAATAGATATAGTCAAAAAAATGATAAAACCACTGGAGGCAAAATGAGATTAGTAACAAATAATGCAAAAGACAAAGACTTTCAACGGGAAGAAGAAGAGTCTATAAATGACATTCCTGATGTCATTTGTTTTCGCTTGCTGAAGGAGAGAAATATTTTACCATTTACAAGAGTTTTTCAAAATTCATTTTTTACAATTGTTTCTACTTGAGCATAGTACATAGTACATTAACTAACTATATAAAAATTGTACCTAATTGTACGTCCATATTCCAGAAAAAAATATATAAATTCCTTTATTTTATTATATTATCTTGATATGTATATTATTTGACTCTGCATTTTTTTAGTAAAACATTAGAAAATAAAGTACGAACAACTCTCTGTATAAAATAATTTCAAGTGTTTCACAAATAAAACACTGACCATTTTCGGAGCATATATTATATACAGAGGAAAATGGGGTAATTCACACACACTGTCGTCCATGCATCCTTGATTTTAAGCTTTAGTAATACATAATAAAGTTAAAAGCCCCGGCAAGTTTAAAGCTTAAAAATAGTCGTTTTTGTGATTTGTGATCACAATCATAATTTTAATTATATTTTAATTATTATCATAGTTATAAATGTAAAACACAAACTGTTATTGTTTTTAATTAAGGCATATTTTTATATAAGTACAATAATACGGCGGTTTTATGGTGTATATTATCCAATTATACTTTTATTTACTAGTTTAATATTTCATGTTGTACTTACATATAATTTTTTGACGAGCGTTGTAAAAGTACATGCATAAAAATTTAGAATAAATTAAAATAACAATTAAAAAAATAAAATGACCACGACTCCAATTATACCTGGAGCCCCATCAACAGCAACAACGACTAGTGGTGACACAGGGTCTACTTCTTCTTCTTCTAGTAAAGCATATGGGAAAATTATAATAACTTTAGATAATGTCCTAATATCAAAAGAAAAAATTATTCCAAGTCCATCATCACTTGATGGATTGGATGCTGAAAGTGAGATGGATTTACGTATCATAGGATGTGAATTGATACAAACATCAGGAATTTTATTAAAATTACCACAAGTGAGTTTTTGATATAATATTTCATAATAATTCATTTTTTTAAAAAAATATTTTGAATGTATAAAAAAACTACACTTTTAGGTTTTAGATGTTGTATGACTTTGAAATACTTTAAAACATACATACATAAACTTACTTACTTTTTGTTTAACTAATTTAGTTGGGATTTTATTTTTAAATTTGTGTAGGGGTGAAGCGTAAGTGTGTGTTGAAAGTTGAAAAAAAAGAAAGAAAAAGTTGTGTTTTATCATTGTAAAGTGTTGTATTTTTTATTTTAATATAATATTTGACATTTTACAGACGGCAATGGCAACAGGACAGGTTCTTTTTCAAAGATTTTACTATTCCAAATCTTTTGTACGTCAACCAATGGAAACGACAGCAATGGCATGTGTTTATTTAGCATCAAAAATTGAAGAAGCTCCAAGAAGGATACGAGATGTAATTAATGTCTTTCATCATATAAAACAAGTCCGTTCTAAAAAGTAAGTATTAATAATACTATTATTATTAATTATTAGTATTAATAATAAAATGATAAGTATGAATAATAATAATTGGTATTATAATTTTTGTAGTATAATTAATTTTTGATTCGTTTGAATTTACAGAATTATTCAACCACTTATTTTGGATCCAGCGTATATTCGACTTAAAAGTGATGTTACATTAGCAGAGAGAAGAGTTTTAAAAGAGCTTGGTTTCTGTGTTCACGTCAAGCATCCACATAAGGTATTATTATTACTATTCTAAAATGTTTTAACTGATTCATATATTCTTAAAAAATAAAAATATTTTTATTTAATTTATTTATTTTTTATTAATTATTTTAGGAAATAAAATTCTTTTATACATCATAATCATAATAATAGTATTTTTAATAAAAAAAATCAGTCTAATTTATTGTGGTTCTTTAATTATTTTTTTTTTTTAAATTTAAACAAAATTTTTTTCAGCTTATCGTGATTTACTTACAACAATTGGGATATGATAAAAATTCAAGATTTGTACAACTTTCGTGGTAAGTTTAAAATATACCATGTAATATTTTGTGTTGTACTAGAATTGAAAATAGATAATTATAGTAATATTTCCTACTATTTATTTTTAAATACAGAGTTGGGGAAAAATGTCATACCATTCGGACTTGGCTGGTATAAACCGAGACCCCCACTGTGTATACAATATAGAGGTCTATATATACGTGATTATTTGATTGGTTCCTTTCTTTTTTTTGTGTTTAAAATAATTACAGGAATTATATGAATGATGCTCTTCGTTCCGATGTATTTGTACGATTCACACCCGAGTCAATTGCGTGTGCTTGTATATTTTTAACCGCTCGTGTTCTTAAAATTCCACTTCCTTCCATACCAGCATGGTATCTCATTTTTGATGTTACTGAGGAGGACATCCTGGAAATATGTTCAACAATTTTACTTCTTTATGAAAGACCAAAGGTAAGTGTGAATTATAGATTTTTGATTTTTTTTTTGAATACTACGTTTTATTTTATTTTTATATAAAAAATAAAATTGAATTATGAATAACATATGTGTATAATATATGGATTGGATTAAAGTTGCAATTGTTCATTAATTTATTTTATAGGTAAATATTGAAGTTTTAGAAAAAAAAGTAGATGCTCTATCTAAAGAATATCAAGAATCAAGAAATAAATCAAAGTCTGAAGGCTCACCTGCAGGTGGAACAACTATAACTGTTCAATCAACTAATCCTAGTTCTAGGCCTACTTCACCATCCGCTGCTACTCGTACAAACACTACTAGTAGTAGCACCACTACATCTGCATCCGCTAAGGAATCAGAAACAAGTCATGTTTCACGTTCCAAAGAATCTATTGAACCGGCTCGACGTAGTAGACTTGCAGAAGATAATTATAATGATTCATATAGTAGTGGTAGGAAATCTAGAAGAGATCAATCACCTATGTAAGTATTTTTGTTTTTAAACTGTTTTCATAAAAAATATACTTGTAGTTGTAAGTACATAATCAAAACTAGCTCTTAAACACACATTGTACTTTTTGCGTATTAGTTAGTAATTATTGTTTTTAAAAATTCATTATATATCTAGATCAAAGAAGCCTCGTAAAAGTCCATCACCAATAACTTACAATGATAGTCCACCAAGGCACAAACATAAAAAGAGGAAGAAATCTAGGTTAGCCACTCTTTTAAATTTCTGAAGAACTATAATAATAAAATAAGTGTTGTAGTTTACATTACTATTTTTCTATTTTTTACACACAAAAACCATGGATGAATGTTGTTATTGTAATTATACATTATAAAAACATAATGTAGAGTTACATTGTCTTCACTTTCAAAAATATGTATTTTAAAATTGTATGTTATATGCTTATAAAACACAAATTAATGAGTTTAAAATTAATGAGTTATACATGCATATGAAATTTAATTTTTCTATTATTATTTTTTTTTTAAATTCCTTTAGATACTCCAGCTCAGAAGCCTCTAGATCAAGATCAAGATCTCGTTCGCGTCATCGTCGAGATAGGAAAAAGGCACACAGGCATGAACGAAGTCGTTCTCCATACGCAGAGTCCAGAAAACATCAACATCATTCATCCTCATCTTCATCATCTAAGAAGACACATCATTACAGCAGTAATAGACATTAAATTTACTCAAAATTTAGTTAAATAATCATTAGTAATCAATCATTACTCTACAATTAGATGCTGCTAGAGTTTTAATGTGGCAGTGGAAGGTTTTTTTTTAAAAAAAAATATTGAGAAAACGGTGAATAGAAATTTATTTTGTTCCCGTATTATCTTTCTACTTTCTTGGTATTTAATATAATACTGTAGATACTTGTAATTATTATTATTATTATATTTTCTTCTAATAGCGTGTAGTCAATAAGGTATTCCCGACCAGGTGTTGGAATTTTAGTTCAATTTGAAGCATAATTATACATCCATATTATGAATTTAAGCATTCATTAATGACTTTTGAAAAACATGAAAAAAAGTGATAAATTTCAATTATTATACAATGCTCATATAATATATATAGTAATGACTAATGACATAAATTATTTGTAATATTTCATTTTTAATAGAATATTATGATTGTAATTTACTATCGAATATTAATTATTAGTATTGTTCTTTATAACAACTTTTTTAACACTTGTTTCGCTTTCTGATGTTTTTTTTTCTAATTATTATTTATTGTTACTTATACAAATTTCGTAATCTAAATGTAGACAAGTTTTATTATAGTGTCCAGTACACACATAATATCATACTGTTATCTACTGATAGTACAAGATATGACTATAAGATTTGGTTTTGTCAGAAGTAAGCATTTAATAGAAGCTATTAGCAGAATTTCAATATTATTTTCTATCTTTCTGTATATTATACAGTAGATAAGTTTTATAGGGTTTTATTAGTATCCAAATTATTGTTATGTTTGTGTCATTGATGTCTTACAAGCATGATAATTGAAAATGAAAGGTAGATTGCAGATTATATATTGTTTGTGTACTAAAAAATTTAAAATTTGTAAAAGTTGATTAGTTTGGTTTGGTCATAATATTATCTTATTCGCCCTTGTAATTTCATCTCACATGTATTATGTGTATCTACAAAAATAAATAATTCAGATCCATAGATTTTTTTACCTTAACATAAAATGTGGTGTATGATGTATGATGCGATAAGAAAGAAAGCTGATTTTTTGTGAAAAAATATACTAAAATAATCTCTGTGTGAGGAATCAAATAAATTTATAATTTTTATGAATTTTAGTTGATTTGTCAATTATTCAGTAATAATTTCAAATTTAATCATACATAAAAAAATAGATGAGGGTAAAAGATTTTCCATGTTATACTTACTTTGTTCAAATTTTATTTGGGTTCTATAAAATATTGCAATTTACAGGAAAATCAGGCTTGTATACAACTATAAGTACGTACATAAACGTATGTCTATATTATATAGAAAAAATTATTTTGGAATTTTTAATAGATTATATGTATACCAACCACGGCAAAGTCCATTCAACAAGTAATTCTAATCTCACCATCAATTTTTAAAACCAAGCAATAGAATTATCGTACCAATCATATTTTAATATTAAATTCGTTTGGTGCAATCTCTTCTTCCTCTATCTTCATAAGTTGTTCTGTATAAGAAATTTCTTCAGCTGCTTTTACCAAACGAGCATTATTTTCTAGTTCTAAATGCCGTCTCTCCCAGTATGATTCACAAAGTTTTCCAAATTTAGCAGCATTTGCTTTATCATTTTTAGTTACACCGATAAAATCCAAATGTTTTAGCTCTGGGAGATAATAGATAGTACACGGTCGATAAAAATCTTCCTCTTCAATTGGATTTCCCTGAAATTTGAAAATTGTAGTTGATCATAATAATAATTACATCAAACACTAAAAATCTCGTGTGAGTATTGTTTACATTAATAAGGAAGAAGAGAAAGAATTATAAAGAAGTATGTACAATGTACAGGCTTACATGAACTGTTAATGTATGAAGGACGGGCAAACATTGTAATTTTTGAATTTCTTTCATATCCGCTATAGAATTCCCATGTAGATATAGTATTTTAACATTTGGTATTTGAGAAAGGCTCTACAAACCAATAGAAAGTAAATAATTTTTTTATAATTAGTAAGGTGATAAACTAACCTTGTATTTTTTGATAAATATAATATGGTACATATTATAGTAACGAATATAATCGCATTGTGTAATTTATACTTTCAAATTGCTTTAACATGTAACAACTTTGATACATTATTTGTCTTACATCTTCATCTAGGTCGTGGATATGATTGAAAGACAGATCTAGCCAACGTAGCCCAAGTGGACCCCCATCTAAGATTTTATAAAGTACTGAAACTATGCCATCAATATTTTCAAGAAGATTATAACTCATTCGAACACTTGAAGTTTTATATCGATCATCGTCTGTTTTCTCTGGAAATTTGTAATTTCGCTTTGTATTTGGAGGTTCTCCAGCAGTTGAAATTTCTATAAAGAAGGAGCAAAAAAAGTTTTTTTTTTTATTTTTAATTCAGATTTTAAACTCTTTGAGTCTATAAAACAAGGTTTGTGTATACAAAATACAAAACAAAACAAAATCAAAAATATATGCATCATTATACAAAATATAAACAAAAATAAACAGTAAGATTGAAAAATGGGATATAATATTATTATAATCCTTATTTATTTATATTAAATACTTGTTTCAATTAGTAAATTATAATTTGTTTTTTATTACCATAATATAATATATTATGTTGTATGCATGTGTTATGTGTTATGTACCTACCTTCAGCATTGGAAAGGAGACAAAAGGAAAAGTCTATTGGTGGAGCATCAGGGTATAAATATGTATGGGCTCCACTTTTCCCACCATGTGCAAATCTATGTTGATCTCCAATCAGAAGGAACCCCATTCTTCTTCTTCCATGAGATAGATATGCTTGTTCGTCTGGTTCCTCTTCGTCTTCAACTTTTTTCTTTCGAGAACGACGGGATCTCTCCTCTTGCTGTTTCTTGTTACTCTTCAGTTCTCGAACTCCTCGCTTTTGTTCATCGTCGGATGATCGACGTCCTTCAAAATCTCGTCGTCCACTGCGCATTGATTCTTTTGTGGCATCCAGTAGAACCTGTGGAATTTTCGGCTTCTCCGCCTCAAAAAACTTGATATCATTCATATTTTCCATCTTTACAGCGTTTTTGGGAAATCAGTTCTCAGTCTCTCTCTATTGATCCTGTTTTAACTATTGGAAATCCGTACGGTATGTTAAATTCCAGAAGTATGATTAAGGTATGGTACAATACGTGTTTTATTTTAATTTTAATTTTTGGGTTTGGTAATATAAATTATTTAGATCCGGTTAGAAGTCTAGAGTGGTTAGTGGAGGGGTAGGATTTCAATAGTAGCATGAATTAGTAAATAAAGTACATGAAACTTTCTGTAGCATTCTAAATTGTAAACATAATATTATATCATCAATAATTATCCCATCATTACATGTATTTTATTTTATAGGTTATGAACTTGTATAACAAAAAGCTGTGCAAGTTAATATGACCTATATAGTTTAGAAAAGTGTAGAGTTGTGAACTAAAAAATCTTTTTAGTTTTTAGTTTATTATATCATAAAATTACAAATTGTTTGTATATTTAAAATTTAAAAGGTTTAATAACGCACAAGCATTATAATAGTTTAAAGGTTGTTGATTTACGGTGTAAAATCTATAGAAACTTCAATCAAAACATAAGATGCATCAACTTACAAATATATATAATGTGCGAATATCTGATAGAGAGAATCGAAAGAAGTTTAGTAAAAATACATTATAACGTCTTTGTAGGAATCGTTCTCTTCATCCTTCAATCGTTCATTGCTTTTCAGTATTTTGTGTTCAAATGCGTGCTTTTTCTGAGGTATGAGTATGAATTCGTCAAAATAATGGATAGTAGTTTTATCATATTAGTTTTCATATAGTTTTACCATAACACAGCTGAATTCTACAAAATGCATTATACTGATTTGTTTTTTTTTTTTCATGTTCCTTTTGTTCATTCTCAGTATGTGTTTGTGGTATGTGAAAAGTGTCAATGTAGAATGTAGCATTGAA
>JABASP010003437.1:0-13981 GCA_019776565.1 Sminthurinus signatus
ATAATGTCTGTACTCAGGTTTTCACGCAGATTCTTTATAAAGTCGTGTAATTTCTTGAACAAACAATAGTAAGCGATCAAGTCTACAACCTACTGTACAAACGAGCTAAAAAAAAGTTTGTAGACTAGAGTATCAAGTAAGGAGAAAAAGCATGTGCAATGTGTAATGTGTAGTGTACCTTCTACCTTCATCATCCATGCTTTTTCATTGTGCATTAAAAAATTGGGATGAAAAAACTACTACGAATATAAAGTGTAGAGTGTATAGCAATGATAATTATTGTATATCTTGCAGAGAATCATAAAAGTAGACACTACACACTACACTACATATAGATAATAGATATGCATGTAATAAATCTTTCATAGAGACAATAGTATGAATTAAGAGTATGACTATGAGGATGAAAAAACAAAAAACAAATGGAGATAAAAAAATAAAAGTGTACGTACAGTACTCCATGTACATTGTACATTTTGTACATAAGTTTATCTGTCCAGAATTTGAGAAGGAGAAAGATAGAGTGGAGTAGGATG
The DNA here is from genome assembly GCA_019776565.1 of Sminthurinus signatus. Taxonomy (NCBI): domain Eukaryota; kingdom Metazoa; phylum Arthropoda; class Collembola; order Symphypleona; family Katiannidae; genus Sminthurinus; species Sminthurinus signatus. Next base: position 537 of record JABASP010003437.1, read on the forward strand.
AAAAAAAATATCATGAAAATTCCCCCTTGTAATCGTACTCATGCTCATTGCTTATACTCGAAATCAAAGACAAAGACTATAACACAAAAACTCCGTGTACTTGTGTAATGTGTAATGTGTAATGGGATGGTGACTATGAAAAACATTTACATTTGTGTAAGGAGTCTGGAGTCTACAAGTCTACTACTCTTCCACATTCTCTTCTCCTGTGTACACATTTTGTACCGTGTAAACGTCCGATGTATTACTGTCTTATCTTTTTCATGTACAAGGTACAATGTACAAAGTGTAATACTATTCTTCTTGGACTCTTATAGTTGTCATTGAGTGATTGCATTCTGTTGGAATTGGAATTTGCATATAGGAACTACTCCAATCTCCAATGTCTATAATAAATATACATTTATATAATACAACTACTAGCATTCTTTACTACAGCTATAGTCTAAATCTGAAGAAAGAAGAGACTGTAAAAAATGTAGATTGCAGATAGATAGATACATTCATACATCATTTGCGTAGCTAATGACTATTAACTATAAAATATTCCTACCTACATGAAAGATGAAGGATGAAGGACGACGTTTTAATTTTCAATCTTTAATGTTTAATGTTTCTCACAGATTTGCCATCTCCCATAATAGTTTCCTCATGTTTTTTATGTTCTTCTGTTCTGTTTGATTTTGTCCTGCTTTTTGTCTCTTTTTGTTCTAGTTCTAGTTCAAGCTCCTGTCCACAAGGAACATGGAATTTAAAAAGTATAACATGGAAAATGAAAGAGAAATCATTGCGTATGTTCTATTTATTAAATCTAATGTAAAATGTAAAATGTAAGGTACTCTTAAAATTTGAAATTTCATCCCTCAGTATGCATAATATACATAACAAATACATGCATAATGGTTTTAATGTCAAGTTCATTTTGTTGAGTATGTACAAAACTGTAGACTGTAATTCTACATTCTAGACAAAAGTGTGTAGTGTAATGTGAGGATTATGAGCGTTACTTGAGAAATTATACAGAGCAAGGAGCAAGTAGGACAAGATAAATGAAGGGACATAATGACATGATATCCTTCCTATTAATATACACAATGTGCATAATATGCATAATATGCATATTATGCACAGAGTACAGAACACAGAGCTGAGATAGTTTTTAAAAGAAAAGAAGTAGCTGTGAAAAATTTGGAATTATTTGTCTCTGTCATTCAAGTCATTGTTTATTCTCCTTGAAACATTCAGAGGAAGAGGAAGAGAAAGAGACAGAGAGAAGAAAAAAAAGACGTGGTCTAAAATTTCTAACACGTTGGAACAAGCATAGGGAAACAGGAGCAGAGTGTAACCCTGTAAATGAATTAAATGAAAGCCAGTGTAGTGAAAGGCGAGAACGTAGTGAGTACATTAGCCACAGAGAAGGGACGTCCTATGATGTGATATGATATCACATCTTATATCGTGCATCGTATCATTTCATACCATATGTATACTGTATAATGTACAGTGAACAGTGTACAGTAATATGATATATCACAGGAATGAATGCAAACAAATAACAAATGCATGTGGAAATGTTCTGTCTGTGTGTCTAAAGGTCTGAGCTACATTATTAATCAGATCTGGAGGAATGAAGGGGCTATTTCACCTGCTTTGAAACACTCTCAAGCAGAAAAGTTTACAAAATCCCTTCTACGTGTAAATGTGTATCTGTACATGTATGTGTATGCATATTAGATTGGATGTTAGTATTCACTTCATTTCCTTTACTCCTAATGTAGACACTTCCTCCTGTTGCATGAGCATGAGCATGGGCTCGGAGCTCGGACGTACTGCACTTATGCAAATTAGTAGTGGTGTTTGGAATTTAAATATGACGAGGAGAGTATGAGATCATTCATACATGCATACATGTACATATACATACATTCATAGTGCTGGAATGGTGATTTGCAAGAAATTTATTTAGACCAAATTCTAAAGTGTACAAAGCTCAAAGTATGTATACAACTCAAAGCTCAAAGCTCCTGGTCTTTTTGTTTCACTTGTCTCCTCGTCCTCGTTCTCCTTGTTTGCTTTTGTTTCTCTACACTGTACGCTGTACAGTTTACTCTGTCCTATATATATTATGGATATTCATATGGAGATTGTCCTAGTCATTTGAACTTGAGTAATGAGATGTGTATAATCAGTGCAGGGTGAATATGCATGTTGCATGTGTATCTGTTTCTGTACAGTAGCAATGGGATGAAGAACAGGGAAGCTCCCCCTTTTTGCATATTAATCTTAATCTCAAATTTTTCACACGGATTCTCTCCTTTTTTTTCTTTTACACTCTACATTCTACATGTTACGCTGGGCTTTGCTGTGGTCTCAGTTTGTATGTTTACATTTACGTGGAAAACATTTGAGGATGAGGAGATTTTTTTTCTTCACATTCTCTGTGTGGCGATTGTCACCCAACGAATGTGACTGTGAATGTGAATAAATGCATGAATGAATGAGATTGTCCAACTGAACTAAAATCTTCTTCTTTTCCCCAACTTTTATTTTACTTTTTATCTATGCATAGCTCTGGAAATGCATATGCATGAGGTACAAATAATTTAAATAGAGTGGAAAAGGGAAGAGTTTAATAACTGGCGAGATTAGAAACATGTGGAAAAATTCATTTTCATACATTCATATAATGTGTGAATTATACAAAACAACAAGTACAAAGTTCAAGCTACACACTACACACTAACAAATATTAGAGCACATAAAAATACAAAAACAGTACACAGTCTACAGTGAATAAGAAGTGACATGACAATCTTTTACAGAAAATCGTTGGTTTTTATTCTCATTTTATTTTCCCTATTCTATCATACTGTAGAATAGAATTTCTATGATTTCTATGACTGAGTTGTCTTTTATCTTGAGAATTTGCATTTTAAATAGTTTTACTGTCGTTTCACTTGTGTGTGATGTTTGATGCTTCTAGCTTTTAGAACTTGTACTCTTATAGTATTACTCTTTGTGAATCCTATGGGGCTTTATACTTTATACTCTTATTTGTTATTTGTAAGGTGTGTATCTGTCTCACATTTTTAAGCGTTTTCCAAAGTTCTACTTGTTTCTTCTTCCTTGTTCGTTGTTCCTTGTTCATTCTTCTGTATTATATAAAGTTTTGTGGGGTCCGTAGTTTGTAGTTTGTAGTCTGTAAGTAATTTAATAAAAACTTATTACTTGTGACCGTAAATGATGACCTTTTCACAGTAATAGAGTAAATCCCCTTTCCCTTCACTAACGACTAACGACTACTGCGTAAATATTTATGCAAATATGTTGGTTTCATTCATTTGCGTTTGAAGTCTGTTGGAAATTGGGCCGAAATCTTTCTCCCTTGGAAATGTAAAATGTAAGGATTTCTCCTACATATTATGTTTTGGTTTTATTTCAGAAGCCGTAAAGTTTCATGTACGTTTAGGAATTAGGTATTAGGAGACTTGTAATTCTAATTCTAATCAAAATAACCTATTTTCCAGACTATACTCATTTATATATATACTGTGATACTTAAATTAAGGAATTAAATTCCTATTGTAAAGCTTTTTCTTCTTTTTCAGAAAAAAAGAAGCTTCAAACATGATTTTGCAACAAACTTTAACTTTTAAATGCTATTAATTTTTGTTGCCAATAGTGTAAAGAAATATCTACAAAATGCGTTTTACTTGAAAAAGGTAGCAAATGTAAAAATATGACGCTCTATTGGTAGAAATATTCATATATGTGTGGTTCAAATGAATAGCAGTCTAGCGAGCCACGAAAAGACTTGTGAAGCTTAAACATTAAACATGAAAGCGCAGAAAAATGGGGAGAAAGAGTTTGAAAAGGGAAAGTGAAAAAGCTCTGGCACTAGCCAATTCAGCAACGAGAGTGAAATATCATGTAAAGTTGATGGAGTAGAACGACGGAGAACAGATTTTTTGTATTATCGCTCAAATAACACATATTTTTTATATCGTGTTCATAATGGTGATAAAATGGGGCGTTATGAAAGAAGAAAGATGAGGAAAGGCAGAATTGGTACAGAATGGACCTTATGCAACATTTCAGCACACACTTAAGACCCATTTCTTCTCCATTTCCATCTTCCATCTGTGTACCTACTCTTAGTTTTTGTCACACTGCAACTTTTTTCCCCAGTTTCCTCCTCTTTTCAATGGTCCTTGCAACTCTTTTTACTGATTTTTTACAGCAATATAATCGTTCTAATTTCAACAAAATAGTAAGTAAAAGCTATAAAAACTCGTTTGAACCTGCCTTCTTTTTCTTCTTTCATTCTCGCTCACTCTTTCTTTTGTCGATTAGAGTTTAGAGTTTAGAGTACGTGAAAAAGAGTTTATGTACTGCCCTATCACAATTAAAAAAGTCTCAGAGTATTTTTTTCTCTTTCCGAGTCCGGAAAAATGTAAAACGTAAAAAAAACAAAGTATCATCTAATTTTTGTCTCCTAATCTACTGTATACAAAGTATGTGCATTGTGCATTGTGCATTTTATATCTTTTACTTCTCTGTGTAAAATCCAAAACTCTTTCAAATCCTTGGAGATACAGAAAACATCCCAGCTATTGCTATTTCTATTGCTCATGTAATTTGTAGTGCGAGAAGGGTAGATAAATGGAGAGAAAAAACGGGGGCTGTCGGTTGTCGGTATTAGTAGTGTAAGTATTTATGTACATGTGCATTGGCTTATGGGTTAAAAAAGGGCTTCCCGATTTAAATTCAAAACTAACCACACTCTGATATTTACATATATTGACACTTGTGACTTAATGTAACGGAAAAGTAGCAGACGATATACATTATACATGTGTACATAAGTACAGGTTCGTGTATATCGGGAAAGTTAGGAGAAAGAGAAGGAGGCCGAGTGCAAGTCAAGGGAACAATAGAATCCGAAAAATCGCTTAAACTCAACGGCGAGGAACATATTGAGTCTCTTGAATTGTCACTGTCATAGTCAAGTGCAGCACTTAAAAACGCATGTTTCCTCGCAAACCTTTTGTACATAACAACTGAATTGAACATTGAACGGCGAACTGCAAAAGTTTGATTGTTGCATTTATTGTGTATAGTGTATAGTATAGCTGCGTAGTATATATTGTATATTGTATATATTTATTCCATTTACTCATCCCACATAATTTTTTCCATCTGTACAGACTTTAGAAATTGGTAGAAAATAAGGGTGAACAATGTACATTAAACATTATACATACATATGATGAAACATTTTTGTACTCCATTTAATCTGTATATAGGTAAAAGTTGGAACATGTCTCGTAAATGGTTCAGGACAGAATCTAGACTGTAGACTGCATATAAAATTCCCACCCCACGTCCTCATTTTAGAATTTGTAAAAGTCATGATGCATAGCAAAATTACAAGTTAAATGGCTCATTTACATCCAAGATTGTTCTTCTTTGATGGAACAGTTCTCCGGGTTTTTTTTAGTTTATTTTTTCTCGAGTCAAGTATCCCATTTCCATCGTCATCGTCATCCTCATTGAGAATACTTTTTTATTCAAATTTTTTCCCCTTGCATTAAATTTGTTAACGATATTTTTCTATAACAAGTCCTCTCGTTTTTCGTAATGGAGATGCGCTACGTTACGCGCATACGATGTACATTGTACATGCTCTATCTTTATACATAATACATAATTTACTTGTTTCTCGTGTGCATTCTCTTATCTGGCGACAAAAGCACATTTTTTTCCAAACACAGATAAATAGATACAACCGACGGGATATCAATGTCAATGTGAAATTGTCGTACATGGTTCATTTTCACTTTCTTATTAGTTTATTGAAGTGAGTTGACTTTTCAGAAGAACACTAATAAAGAGAACAAGTACTAGCTAGAGAATTACTTTGAGCTTTAACCGCCGACCGTCTGCAAAACCGAAACTCATCCAAATACGTATCCTGAACTTCCTAAACAAAAACCTTTGCACTATGCCCATTTGATAAGTTGCAATTATTAAATACTTAAATTTATTTAAATTGTAAATTTTATTTTGTGTTACTAAGAGTATAGAGATTATTATTTATTTTAATGTGTCATAGATAAATAGCTTCAACGTTCAAGCTCTTTTCTGTCTCAGTGAACTTTAGTGATGGAATAGAAAAGTTTCAATCTTCAAAATCTATTGTTGTTTTGAACTGTGTACAGTATAAAGAAGAAAAGGAGGAAAAGGGTTGAGTTAAAAAAACTTGGAACTAATTGAAAACAATAGAGGAAATACAGTAGGTAAGAAGCTTATTATCTGTGCAACTGAAAATGAAAATGAAATGAAGATGCTGGAGATACATGTAGGTTTGATAAAATAAAAATAGAACAAAAACTTAGACAAAAGCCATCTCTTATCCATATTTTGTTACCATTTCTGTCGACAATTGTATTTATTGCGTATACTTCTAGTGCTACCGTACTGCATTAAAAATTAAAAGTTTTAAGTCAAAGTCAAAGTCAAAACATGTAGCCAAAAAGTATACAAATTTCTATACTTTGTATTCTATGCTTTGTCAATCTTTCATTCAACAATCAACCCCTTTGAAAAAAATGCTCCCTTTACAGTTTCCACTTTACGCACGCTACATGTTACATATTGCTTTACATATGAGGTACAATTTACAAGCATAAACGTATGTATACAATATATAATGTATTGAAATCTCATGTGAACCAATATCAATATACGACAAGAAAAGGAAAAAAAGGTCTACTCTTTTGAGCACAATGAAAAAAAATCAGAGTTATCAACACACCGCCGATCGTCAAAAGGAGAGAGGGAGAGAGAAAGGCCTGAAGCCGAAAGAAAGAAAGAATAAGTTACACCCTCGCCCAACGAAGGTTCCCACTTTCCTTTGACATACTCGTACTTTTATTTATTTACGTCCATTACACACCATCACAAGTTGCGTTGTGAGTTGATGTGCATTGTTATATTGTGCATTGTGTAGTATTTTGCTTCTTATAGAATGGGACGGGTTGAGCTTATTACAAATTACAAATTACAAGGAGAGGAGGTTGGCTCAGCTATCACCTTTGAATGAAAACATTCAAAGTACATTGTACATTGTATACTTTTTTGTGTTATAGTCTGCAAGTAATTTATTGTTCTCAATGTGAGTATCACTTACACATAGAGACAGCCTACAGTCTACAGTCTACAAACTACAGACACACACATAAAAAGTAAGCCGCCACTCGGATTTGTCACGTTAAAACTGACAAAATGGTAATGACAGGTTTGATTCCATGCTTTTCAATCACACAATAGATTAAAAGCTAAAACCCAAAGGTATATGGTTTCTGGTCTCTGGTGTCTGTAAATCTCTTGTTTAAAGTCTGCAAATCTCTTCAAAACGTTTAAAAGTCCATTCATAATAAATTCCCCTAAAAGATGAAACTTCCCTCATCAAACCAAAAATTAGAAGCCGAAAAATTAGAAAACTAGAAGAAATTAGTAGCCATAAATATTATATTCTAATATATATAATATACAGTTAATAATTGAATTTTCTCCTCTCATGCTCAAATTTGGCACTATAAAAATTTAATGTTGATAAACAAAATGCATATTACATTTTCTAATGAGGAATCCGCATGGAATTTCCCGTCTTTTGCTAATTACATTCGTTAAGTGTGCCTCAGCTGTGTGAATTACCGACTTTAAAGGGATGCCGACTTGAAATTACAGTAATTTGCAACTAAACATGATGAAAGGAAGTACAAGTACAAGTGCAAGTACAAGAGTATCGCCGTCTCTTCATGATGTTGATGCTGATGCTAATGTTTATTATCTTGTGTATTGTACATGAAACGCGTATTCATGTTATTGCAAATCAAATTACATTTTTTTTCTAAAAAACTCTTTACTCTTTACCGTTTATTGTATTATTGACTGGCTGGCACACGATCGATTTCAGCCATTGCCATTATGTATGTGGAATCTTTTCTTGATTACATGCTCCTGACTTGAATCTAAATTCCTCCTTGTATTTTTTCAATCTTGTACATTGTACATATTCCTATTCCCATGTTCATAGACAAATGATTAGAGCAACGCGAACAACAACAACAGCAACAACAACTGTGAAGCAAAGCGATGGAGATTAATTAAAATTGAATGGTGATACACAGGTTATAATTATTGTAGGTGCATGTATATGTGTGAATAGCTATATAGCTATTAGCTATATTACAAGCAGTATAAAAAGCTATCACTAAAAACAATAAAGTCTGTACTGCAAACATAATGACGTGCAATTTCTTCCTTGGAGTAGTCAAACATCACATATTACATTATACAGGGAAATAATGGAAACAGCTTTACCATGATGCGTTTTATCTTTTGTGTTTTATGGAAACTTGTTGAACGTTTTAGGTGAGAAAAACTGTGAAAATGGAGAAAAATTCCATATTCCACATGATGGACCTGTTCTTTGTAAATTAGAGGGTTTGAGCTAATAAGCTCAAAGACGAACACAAAAACTACCGATAGCGTGGAAAGTACTCATCACGCCGACATAATCAATGTTCCTTGTCAAAGGGGGAAATAAGCTGTAAAATATCATCGAGGTTTTAGATTAAAATAGTAAATACCTGTCAATAATTGTATATTGTATATAAACAGAAGAGCACGAGCATGAGCTGGGAACTTGTTCTTCCCGTTCACCGCATGCTTTCTTTCTTCATACAGATAAAAGTTCAAAGTTCACTCACTCGCGCTCTCTCTTTCTTTCTCTTTTAGTATTGAGGATTTTTTGAGAAAAACTCCATTCAAGTTGCCGGCAACTACACGTGTGTATAATGTATACAGTGTACATTGTACATTGTACATGCAAACAAACAAGTAGAGGGGTAATAGATAAATGTTTTTCCTCTCATTCCACGAGTTATTTAATCTCCTCGTGTTGGTGAAAAATCGAGAATGGAGAATGGAGAATGAAAATATAACAAACTAATTTGTTTAAACTACAATAACAAATTTAGATTACGAAATTTTCCTGGGTGATATTCGCTGTGCGTGGTAAATAGATGCGTCCATCTAGATTCTATATGGATGAAAAATTTCAGTTATTGAGGAGTTCAAAAAGAGGAAATGAATTTCTGAAATGAAATGAGTTTCTATGAATCAAAATCAACGCACAAAATATAAAAGCATAACCAACATGTGCAATGTACAGTGTAAGCATTCCACTAATATTGAAGGGAATGTTTTTTCATAGATACCTTGAGCCTTGAGATACCGACCCTCCGTTTATGTCACACCACTGCCACCTGTGTTCCTGTTTATTACAATCTCGCTGTTTCTCTTGGTTTTCGGTCTACTGTTGATGAAAACATTTTTGGACTGCGTAAATGAAACTTTTAAAATTCTCTGGAATTCATTTCAAACTGCTAAAACACAAAACAAAGCATTTTATCAAATGTTCTCATCCATTTCCAATGGTTGAATTATTATACATCTAAGAAGGAAAAGCTAATAAAAAGAGTAACCCCATTTACTTTTTGATCGGCCTTTATTGCAATTTGAATTGCAATTCTCATGCTTCTAAACTCTTGTTTTCTCTCCTTCTACTAGAATCTAGAATAAAACTTAATTTTGCTTGATGTTTTCAAAACTACAGTAATTTTTCCTTGTCTCTTTTCTTTTTTCCCACATCTCCTTCTCTCCATCTACACTTATAATTAACCATCAAGAGGGCATTTACATGTACATTGTACATTGTAAATTGTACACATGCAAAATACACATATGGGTACAATTGAAATCTGAATCCCAAATAGCCTTTACATTTCTTATTGTACATTGTACATTCTCAGTCCTGTGTACATAGCTTGTAGTTTGTAGTGTGAAGGATCATTGCAACTTTGAATTTGGATTTAGATTTGGATCTGAATCTCTGTTGTCATTGTCATTGTCATTGTCTTGCTCTTGCTCTTGGTCTTGTACTCATTTGCATATGGAACATTTGTAGTAGTCGTCGTCCTCGTCGTACTAGAAAAAGGAGTAAAAAGAGAAGAAAAAAAAATCTCATTTCACAAGTGAAAAAGTAAAAGATGAAATAGATGTACCTCATCTAGTTTCGTCTCATCTCATTTTGTCTATCTTTGTACAGTGTACAGTGTACAGTGTACATTTTACAGCTTACAAGGAAGAATGTAAATTTTACATACATGCATACATGTATGTAGAATGTGTGAGGAAGAACATGCAAATGTGAAGGGCATGGGTTCAGATAACAAATCGTTTCAATCTAAATAAAAATGCTTGTCTTGTTACGCATGTAGAAGAATAGAGGGAAAAAAAGAAATACAGAAAACCTACAGCTCACATTACTATGCACAACTTTGTATGTACATTGTACATTGTACATGCCTATATACTATATACAAAAAGATAGATGTGTATGGATACATGTACAACAGATTCTAGAGGAGAGAGGAGAGAAGAGTCGCATGTCCCAAGTTTGTGATAGTTGAGTTTGTGTTGTTCAGTGCCATGTCTAATTCAGTTCATTTATCACCCTCTCCTCTCTTTTCTTCTCTTCTTGAACTCCGTCGACCTGTCTCCTTCTCTCTCCTTTTCTTTTTCTCTCAAAGTCTATTCTTCTTACCCTCTCACTCATCATCATCATCATCATCATGATCATGACTCTGAGGGAATATGTAGTGCAACAAGAAAAAACATTGTATTGTGTTTGTAGTCTCTTGTCTTGGCTGCACTTTGTACACTGTACACTGTAAACTACAAGTATGTGCGACACAAATTACAATCGTTTACAAAGTCCAATAGACCAAATATCACTATCCAGATCCAGCTCCAGCTCCAGCTCCAGACTCGAGGAATGTCAAAAATGATGGATAAAAAGCTATGTAGCGGGGATACAAATTTCCATGCTATTTGTGCACTGTATTTTATGCAGTGTAAGGGTTATGAATATGAAACTGTACAAAAGGGAGCAGGAACCAAAAAAAAACAGAGCATACACAAATGAATCATGTATGGAGTATGGAGTTTGGAGCTATAGTCATCCGTACATATATTTTTGACATTTCTTCAGTTTGTGATCATTCATGCAGGTTTTATTACCTCATGATGGATGGATTGCTCTTCATACTTTATGCAGTATCACGTCATATTATTATGTATGTCACATACAGTATGTGGATATATGTATAATGTATATTTTACACATGTGTGTTAGATACTATACATTATGCATTATGCATTACACATGTTTTTACAGTCAGACTAAACATTTACTAATGATTCACGTTCACTCTGTTTTTTTATGTTTTTATCCTAGGTGAGAAGATTTGACACCTTCCTGGTTCATTTCATAGTGTCATTTTTTATGGAAAAGGAGTAGAAAGAAAAATGAGATGAGATTATCATTTTATGCTAGCTTCTACTTCTACCTTCTACTTGTAATATTTTCTCTCCAAGTTCTCCTTAGCTGTTTTTCACCAGCCAAACCATTAATAATTAGGTTATGTGTGAGGAAATAAGAGCAACATGTAAAATGGAGCAGAGATTCACATTTCATATTCAAATCTACCATCACTTGACTACCATCACTATCATCTTTTAATGCAAGGTAAACATGTACACTGTACGCGAATATGTATTTAAAAAAAGCCATGTCATTCATGTTCGTATTCTTATGATGACTCTTTTTCCCACATTACACAAAAAGATTATCATTTATTATTATTTCCACCTGAACAACTTTCACTGCTTCTTTCTCAATCTTTTAAAGTTTACGTACATGCAGAATCATGCACATTACTCGTATCTCGTATCTCATATAGATTCAGAGTGAAAATTTTTCTAGTCATGCAGTTTCAATTACTTTGGTATGATTCAATTAGATGAAAAGATGGCAGAAGTTTTACGCAAAGTAAAGTTTACTAGTTTTATCAATTTGATGCTTTATTATTTTTATCCATTAACAATTTACAGCTATTTAAATTATGTGTCGCTTTAAATATATAAAATTATGGTAATAAATTTATCCTTGTGCAAACTACACACATTGTATCCTATAAATTTATATACTAGTGTTTCATGTTTCTCTTGATACTAAAAAATACCATTAAAGTTCGTGAATGGAAAAATATTTATGTTATAACAAAATACTATACTTTAAGAATTATGCTTAGTTTGTAATTTGTAAGCTTTTAATTGAAATATTATGGGTTTCCTTTGGGCTGGATACGAATGTAGAGTGTATTAAAGTTCTCTTAAAATGTGAGAAGAAGACTCACAATTTGATTTGTGACATAGTCCACGAATATACACGTGCTAGAAAATGAAAGAATAAAAATTGTTAGTAAAAGTTATTACTGTAGATTGTAAAATTACTTCGTGATTCTTTACAGTACACACAATAAGTAAAACATGTTGTTTCATGAGGATGAACGTTTTTTTCTACCATGTTTCATACCTTTCTCTTTCCAATGTGTGGAATTCGCCAACTTTTATCCCTTGTCTTCGGATACTCCGTAGCACACGTTTGCATTCTGCCCGACTCTCATGGTTAGCAAGACGTCGTGATTCCATTCTTATTGCCAGTTTTAGCTCGTCAATACCATCAGCAACTTGAAATGCTCGATTAAACATTCCTGAATTGTGTACAGTTAAAATTAGAAATTAGTACTCCATAATAATTATTGCTTTTTTTTCATGATACTAATTTAAAAAACACCAAAGTATAATGTAATACATGGTTTAATTTCTTTACCGATGAAGAGAGTCATTCCATTGTTGAGGCAGATTGTATATATGATTGTATAAGGTAGATGAGTTTGCACGAGTCGTATTGCGGCGAATCCTAAATATTTCAATATAAAGAAAACACGAAAATTTGGATAACTAATAACTAATAATGACTAAAATCATGTACATGTACAAAATTCAAAGGAAAGGACAACTACAAACTACGGATACTTTCCTATTTCCTACCTCCGAGTATTGCCAATGCCAGTGAGACGATCTTAAGCATAAAGATGATTCTACAGAATGTCAGATTGAACAGATGGAGACTCAATGTGACTCGCTTGATGTCTTTACAACCCTGAGCTATTCTGTCAAATAGTGGTTCGTCAGGGTCACTACACATAATAATTATAATAAAAATAATAAGTATTATTATTTCCAAAAATAGACGTAACCAAAACTACGTAAACAAACAATTGTAAAATATACACCAAAGGGACTACAATGCAATGCGCCACACTATCATTTGCGCAGCGCTTCTAGAAGAAGCACACAACAAAATTAATAATTAATAATAATAATTATTTATTATTATTGTTAATATTTATTGGGACGCCTGAAGAAGAAGACTGATTGTCTTTGAAAGCTTGCGGAAATAGTGAATA
>JABASP010003438.1:0-13979 GCA_019776565.1 Sminthurinus signatus
GCTACAATACTTTTCTCTGCGACATTCAACATCCAACATCCAGCTACACATGAAATGAAACAAACTGTGTGCTGTAAAATGTAGCAGGTACAGTGTAACATTTTACACAATACTATGCAGTCTAGTTTAGTCTACACGATAGATAGGTTTCAAGATGGACGGGAAAATGTAAATTGAAGTTGGATCAATGGTTGAAATGAGATGACAAGCTGATGTTGCATAGGGGATTGGGTTTTCCTCTGTTCTCTGTGTATGTACTTTGCATGGTCAATTGTGTACATATGTGTATGATGTTATATTATATAACATGTAACCCTGAATTTAAAGTGTATCTACATATATTTACATATTCGGTATTCAGTATTCGATATTGAGTATTACTCACTCTACTTTCTACTTGTAATATCTTTACATGGAGAAAGGAGAGAGATAAAGATACATTGTACATTGGCCTAGTGAAGAGAGAGATAGTCAAGCTTATTTTTACTTATCTGTCGTTCATACGGTTAGGTTCGGCATGGCTGGCTCTCTCATAAATGCATACCTAAAACCAACTGTGTTTTATTATTACAAGATATCTATATATATCTGTATATGGTATTGGTTCATAATATTTTGATACAGAATAGAGAATACAGAATTGTATTTATTTATTTATAGACAAGAAATTTATTTGAGTAATCCGTCCTCCTGTACATCTGTGTGACTAACTGTATTTGGTATTTGACAGTCAAAAACAAGGGTATTTAGACAAGTCTGAGGATAAAGTATCGGTATAAATAAAGGCTCTGTAGGGGAAATAAGGCGTCAAAACACTTGTGTGTTTTTGTGTGCCAGCGAGTCAAGAGAAAGGTCCATATGCCATATGTACAATGTACAGGGCTTAGCATAAGGGAAATACACACAGGAAAGAAGGGGAAAAGAGGAACGAGTGAAAGTCAGGATCGGTGAAAGCTCACAATTTAAATATCTTTGTGTGTGTACATATTATGTACTTTTATCCACTTTGGCATTTGTAGATAGAGAAAACCCCCAAATCTAAACTAGAAGATTTTCTACATCCTCTCACATCTCAATACTCAAATCTCAAATCTCACACATGTCCTTTCTCTTTCTGTTTTCCGCTTCCCTGTGATGACTACTGTATGTACAATGTACATTGTACATTGTGCCAGTCGGACCGAATGATGAGTTCTTTGTACTTGTGTTTGTACATCTATTTTACACATTCTACATTCGACATGCATTATGCGTAGGGAAAAGGAATATATTTGAGTAGAATGTACAATGTACACTTGAGCTTTCAATAGATTTACATGTTAAAGCTAATCAGCGTCATAAGCGGATCTATGTGGACGGAAGAAGATGGGACATTGTCAATGGCGTTGGCGTTGGTGTTCCTTCTCTTTCTCTTTCATTTTACATATGTGTCTCTATGTGTAATGTGTATGTGTATGTGCATATGTAATTTTGTCCTAGTAATAACAATCAGTTTAATTTGTTTGACACACACAATACACAATTGAGCTCTCGTTTTAGTTTTTAGGCATGTTCTGTCTGCTGCCCACATCAAGCAGGAGCAGCGCTGTCACAAATATCTGTATTTATGTACATGGAGAAACAAAGGAAATCTCACCATTAGCTAATTGAAGCTATTGAGAATTGAGAACGACGCATATAACATGTAACATGTGGATGTAAAATGTAAACCATTGATTTCTTTCTTTCTTTTTACAAGGATTATGAAATATTCCATTTGAGTCAACTCAAATGGATTAAAAATACCAGTATTTGGGGAGTGAGAAGCTAAATCTGTATATTGTATTGTGTATTGTGTATTGTGCTTTTTCAATAGTATTATTTAAATTAATAAACTATAATACAGTTTTCTTGTAGTCAAAACATTGGCGTGACATGGACTAGAAAATTTAAAAACAAACAAACAAACAAGAGGCAGTTAGAAGTTGTTTGGCTTTGGCTTTGTTATCCGTGAAATTTATGCACAGTGTACAGTGTAGTATCAATCATCCACACTCGGATTCGGATTTGGATTCGGATGCTTCGATAGTTTAGTTTAGTTTAGTTTAGATACCAACAGAACAGTTTTTGATATAGTGTAGGCTAATTTCCCATGTACTTTAACTTTTATACTTGATATAGTTGATACAGTTGATGCTGAGTTTGAGGAGGAAAGTGACTGGTGATGGATTAATTTAAGTATATGATATGTAATTGCATCTCATGATAAGCCGTCTTTGATGGGTATAAAAACTGTGTGATGTGTACTGTGTACTGTGTGTTGTGTGTGTTTAGGGATATTTCTCCTGTGTCTTCCTATCCGTCCTCTATCTGTTATCTGTTCTGTGTTATGTGTTGTGTGATGGTTGGAGAGTGGAGAGTGAAGAGTGAAAGGAATTGATGGATCCGTTTGATGTTCATGTTGTTGTTGATGTTGATGTTGATTCATTTTCATGTGACAAGGTATTTTTCTGTTGGGACAGTGGCTGTATCAGAGTGGCAGTTGAAAGTAGATGACTAAGACTAATGTGTATTGGAATTGGAACTGGAGCTGGAACTGAAACTGGAGAAAGCGAGGAAAGTTGTGAGTGTGTGTAGCGTATTATACTTTAGACTCTAGACTCTAGTATCTAGACTGTAGACTGTGGACGTCACAAGCAGTCACGCCTGATTAGTAGTAGCTAGTAGCAGTTTCTCCATCTCCTGTCTCTGACTTCTTATGTGTATAAAAGACGTGTGTGTGTAATGCAATTTGAACAGTGAAGAGTGAAGAGTCAGTGCTGGTCCTCTGTAGTCTGTTGTCTGTTGTCTGTTGTTATGTATAAGAAAATTTCCCTTGTCGTTGTTCTTGTCATTGCCATTGTCATTGTCATTACATGGAATGAGAGGGAATGAAAAGTTTTATCTAAAAGAGTGCACGTCGCATCATCATCTTCTCCTATTCTTCTTCTTCTTCTTCTTTGTACTTTACCAAATTGGCAACTCGACTTACATTGGTAATCCACGTCCACTGTTCTTCTCTCTAGCTTTAGAGTCTAGTATATTCTAGTCTCTAGATTCTTGGTTCTAGATTCTAGAGGGCTAATAGCTAACAGCTAACAGTCTTAAATAGCTTGTCTTATTTCTTATGTCATGTCTTCTACATTTCCCTGAATACTCTATACTACAATACAATACTACACACTGCACACTACACACATGGATATCTTATATTTACTTGGACATGCAAACAACAAACATCCTTCTTCCAACAAACCATGTCCTACATATTTGTGTGCATAATGAATTAAGCTCATTTCTCCTTTGTAAACTTCTTAGATCATAAATGTACAATGTACATTGTACATAAGTAGATCTAACATTTAGATGAGACTAACAAAGTAAGTCAAGACTCAAGACTCAAGAGCTTGGTCTTTTCCTTATCTATTTTCCTTTGGTATTTAGTATTTATTCATGTTTATAATGTTGAACATGGAAGATCCTGTTTTCTAACTCTACCATATTTTTTGACAATGGAAACAGAAACAGGTGATTTTTTAAAGCTATTAAATGTCATGTATGATGCAATCAAAAATCAAGAATAAAAATAAAAATCAAATTTACAGAAGGGAGGAAATATTTTACCTGGAACTAGTCGAGGTCCATTTGATTGTATAAAATTTGGTGCTTGACCTCCACCATAACTGACTTCACCCAGATCCGCATTGGAAACGATGGCAATGTCCTCAAGATCATCATCTTTGTCACCGGCATGACGACCGGTTGTATATTTAACGATGCCCTGTCCTTGCCCACCGCCCAACTTACGACCACCCAGGGTGAATACTCGTCGTTTTCCAGACATTTTTGTTCTTGTTCTTGCTGTTCTTTCTCAAAACACTAAGAAACTGATCGTCTGGAGACACTGGGATTTCTAAATTCTTTTTGAATTCTGTATGTACATTTTCCTCATCATCACAAACATTATTATTATTATTATTTTTTTTATCTACAATTACTTTTGTGTATAAATGTCCACTGAAGATGCACAATGAAGATTGTTTAATTTGTTGAACTGTGGAACTATCCGCTTCCTCTTTATGTGAGCACCTCAATTCATCATCACAATTACAAGTAAAGCTAATAATAACAAGAACAATGACTAAGATAATAGACACCACTGGAATGGAGGAAATATTAGAGTGGTGGTGGAGTGGACACCAATTTTTTTTGAAGACTGATGAAGAATTGAACAATTTGAATTTTGAATCTACAGGTAAATCTGGATTTGGATTCCATAGATAATTTCCCAAGTTTACTGAATCCCAACTCAAAAATTTGTAATTGTCTTCACCTCCAACACCAAAACCAACACCAGCATTTACAATTGAATTTCTTAGAGAATCGAGAACAAAACTGAGAAATGCTAGTAGAGAAAATGAAGACTGTAAAATGATACTCAATCCCGTCTCATCCATAACTCACACATCACATCACATTTCATTGATTTTACTTTTTTTCCGTGTCGAGTGCATATTGAATCATGTTTCAGGAATCAGCCGTTGTGAAAATAATTAAGCATTCATTCATTTATTAAATATTGAGCACTTTAATTGTTTACTGATTTAATTTAGTTCAGAACAGGTAAAAAAATGCACTAGTGAATAAAATTTAATTCTTTCACAAACTAAAAGCAAAAGTAGTTAAACAAGTGTGTTAACAAAGATGGATCTTTGTCCTAATTTCAAAATTTCACTGTATTCAACTTTTATTTTACAAGATTTTCTTCAAAACATTTGTTCCATCAACGTCCACTGATCAATGTTGACCAATCCAAATGGCGACCGCCAAACACGACACTAGTACCTACAAATTTTTATGTTCACTGTTCACTGTTGACAAACATTGTAAGTTGAGCAGGATGTTTTATCATATGTTTCTCCATTTTTAACACTATAGTCGAAGGTCGAGGCACAAAGTGCACATGACACATGTATATAGTAAATAACACAAAAATTCAAAATAATAGTTTGTAAAATACTTCAAACACAATATACTTATTTATTTTATCCTTCAAATTCATGACTTGAGTTTTTTCAACTTCATTTTTATTCTCTCGTCCGTCCTCATTTTTACTCAAAATGTAGAGTTTGTTTCCTAGAAGAAAATTTTAATTGTCTCCTTCTGTCTCGTTCCCGCTTTTCTGTAAATAAAGTGAAAATAGGTTAAACAAAATAAGAAATAGTAAATATTTTACGAGCTATGTACCATTTATCAATAATAATAATTAGGAATCCATAAGGACAAGGAAATATTCAAAAATATCACACAAGAAGAAAAGAGAGAGAAAGAGAAAGAGCAAGCATATCATTGTAAATGAGTATCAATGACTGCATTTTGAATAATTCTATTAATTTCAAATATAGGGCATAGCGTTTAATGCAATTATACTACTTGACTGTAATTGAATTGGTGGTTTGAAAATATTATGATGTATATGAACTTTCTAAGTACATTTATGTACATTAACAATTAACAGTAAGTACAGTGTACAGTGTACAGTGCAGTGGTATTGAATTCTATGCAAAAGAGTTAATATTTTACTCTATTTTATTTCATTTTATTTTTTTCAGCCCTTGTTCAAGTTTACTTTCACTTTTTATTCTGGGCTTTTTTCAGTTTCTCTTAAATTTTGTCTTGTAGTCAGTATAGCCAATTCTTTCATTTTCTTGTTCCATTTTCGTTTTCATTTTCTTCCTCAATTTCATTTGGATTGTCGGTTCTGCTTTTCCGTTTGTAATCGTAAATCGTAAGGCAAAGAAGACGAATCTCCCTCTGAACTCTCAGCCATAATTTATTTCTTAAACATTCCTCTTTGATTATTTAGCACTCGGCACCGGTTTCATTTTAACTATACTTGCACAATCTACAAGCTATATAGAAACCCCAACTCCAAGCCAAAAGCCAGTTACACAAATTCTAAGGGCTATGTAGTATCTCGAATCTAAATAGAATCTAAAATGTACAAGAACCTTACAAAGGTACTATGAATTGGCATGAAGTATAAAGTATAAAGGCTGTCTTGTAGGATATGTACATAGTAAATAGTATACATAGAAAATTCAATTCAATTAACGCTTCAAACGTCTTAAAAACGGGCCTGTACATATTGCACATAGTACATCAAACTGGGTCTCACTCTTTTATTATAGATGTGTGTACATTGTACAGTGTTTATAAATAGTACAGAGAGAAGACAGACAGGGCCGTATGCAAATGTATAATACAGCAATAAAACACAAGAGATAAAACTATACTCCTCAAGTTGTTACATTCTATTCTCCATTCTATTCTATTCCCTGACATTCTCTCTCCGTTTATCTCTTTTCCAAATTAATTCACCTTTGTACAATCCCATGTAGATATATCTTTGACACACTATTCACAATACAGTATACACCTTGAACCTTGAATCAACTGTGTAATGTACATACATATTTATGAGGGTATTATGCAGGTAGATAGATGGATGGATGGATGGTAGATCAAAAGGATCTGTTTAGAAAGGGTGCAAGGTACAGAGTACTAAAGTCTGAATCCTAAATCAGTTAATTAATTAATTCTGTTTCTTCCCTGTTGTTCTCTTTTCACTATAGCATCTACAATCTACATACATATTTATTTACGACAAAAGATTGATCCACAGTCCGGTCCGACTTTCAATTGCATTTTAAATTTAAAGTTCAAATCAAGAGGGCCATTGTTATGGTTTATTCATTTGGAATTAGCCAGAAATCCTAAAATTATGTTATAAATACTAAGAATAACTAATAACTAATAATAAAATTAATTAGAATAATAACTTAACTATAACAAGAACTATACACAGTTGTTCTATCAGGGTGAAAGCTGAATAAGGATGAGCGATAAGTCAAGAGAGAAGAGAATTTCTAGCTACCTACATAATAAGTAGATACATTACACACGTTAGAAATTAGATTCTGGATTCTACATTCTACATTCTCCGGTGGTAGGGAAAGGGCACAGTATCTTGTTCCTGTTCTTGTTCTATCTTGCTCTCTCTGTTGTTTCGCATATTGCCGTGTTTTGAAGCGCCTGCGTCCTCCTCCTTTTCTTTCCTCTCTTTCACCACCACCAAAGAGACAAAAGACCCAAAAGGAGAAAATAAAAAGTTTTTAACATTTTCCATACATACTACATCCTACATCCTACATGAAAGACTTGAGCATTCATTGAGCCTAGTAAACTGAGAGCAGAGATTTCTTTTCCCCTTAAATTTTCAATGACGTTTTCAAACAGTAATATAATATATTATGCTTCATGACAACGACGATTGTATTTCTGTTTTGTGCTAGGAATTGTATAGATAATAGATACTCGACTAATTGAAGTTTATTACACAATTTTCCTACTACGTTTTTGAATGATTTTAATTATAAAGACTTGAACCTGAAAAGCCTTCTCAGGTTTTTATTCTTTAGACTTTTGAGTATCAAAAATCAGGAGGAAATCACGTCATTGAGGAATTTCAGGAGGAAAATGAATTCAGAGTTCCGAAGAACAAAGGACTTTTATAATACTTAAATATTTACAATGTACAATCATTTAATTGCTCCTTGCTATCGGATACCACAATTAAGGATCGTATAACAGTATAGTCAGTTTGTACTTTTGTGTTTTACAGTTCGTAGAATTAGCTCTTGTACTTACACAATACACACAAAGTATCAAGTATACATCCTTCTTTTAATGTGGTTTCTTCGGTCTACAAATCGTATATAGATATAAATAATCTATACATATATGTCTGGAGACTCTAGAGAATCAGACAGGTTGGTCGAGATGACGAATAACTGTAATTTTTGAGTAAGATTATCTAGTGTCTAAGAGCATCAACTTTTGGATGAAGGATGAAGGATGAAAGATGAGAGAGAGACCGAGAGAGAGAGAGAGAGAGAGAGAGAGAGAAAGAGAGGTGAACCGACATAAATAACTTCCGACTTCAGACATTGAAAATTGAGAATTGAGAGACACTGAGAATGAGAGAGGAATTCCCACGGAAAATTTCAAACAGAGCCGCTGTTTTCTAGGAAGTTGTGAATTGTGGAATTCGGGCTAGTCGGTGTTTATTTATCTGTAGTTTAAGTTACATAACTTTCTTTATGTATTTAACAAACATTGTACTCTTAATTCTTAGTAGTTGTAGGATACTTCAAACTTTAGTTATTTTCAGCTTTCAAATGGAAAGTTCTAGATATTTACTTTCTACTTTCTACTGGATTCTTTTCTATTTTCCCTTTTCTTAAAATTTTGATAAAAACCCACTATTTTCTGTTTAACCAAAAAAAACTTCGGAAACTACTTTACTGTACAGAATTCCACTTTCTGTACTTACTTTTGAGCTACAAAAAGAAACGGGGTTCTTTTTTGTATGGAAAATAATATTTATTAAGATATATACATCAGTAATAATAATTATAATAATGACCATCATTAGTATTATTATTATTATTGTTATTATTATTATTATAATAAATGGTACAGTAAATAATTATTATAGGGACAATTTATAACTAATAATTTGTTGGTTTTCATTACTTTTGGATATTGAGAGTTGATGTTGATGTTGATGAATTGCCTCCTATATAATTTCTGTTATATTGTAAATTGTAAACTATTCGTCTTCTTTTGTCTTGCTGCTTGTTTCTTTCTTGTTGCTTTCTCCCACTACTTGTTCACTCACTCACAAAAGACTCACAAAAATTGTTGTCCAAGCACAGCACACAGGTAGACAATTTAATAATATAGAATATATATATAGAACAATGAATAACCAATCAACCAGTTTCAAATGAAACACGCACGCACACCGTCTATTAATTCACCCTACGATATTTTATTACTCTTCACTCTTCACACTGGGTATTATTAGTATATATATGTTGTTGTTGTTGTTACTATTATTATTATTATTAGTACTGCTACTACACGGCAGTATATTTTGTATATTGTATATTGTGTATATTTGGAATATTCTTGGATTCCGCAGGAAACTCTCTGAAGAAATCGTCTGGAAAACAACAGTGGAGCTTAATGATGGAGAATCGAAAATCGAGAATTGTATCTTTTTCCCACTCAACTTTGCACATTTGTCTTCTACTTATCGAGGATGCGGTGGATGTAAAAACCGAAAACCGAAGACCGAAGACCGAAAAAAAAAATTCGGTATTATTTTTCAGTGTATGGTTTTTGAGGAAGAACGAGAGAGAGAGAGACAGAGAGAAAGAGAGAGAACACAGTAGACGAAAACGACAACGACTGTAGTCGGTTCAGAGAGTTGGTGTCATACTGAGTAGGAGACGAGCAGACGAGTCTCTTGCCTGAAAATCGATTTATGCGCAAAGATTCTCTGAATTTTCGGACTCTTCCCATTCTTCGTGCCATTCCCATTCCGCTCCTTTATGGAATTTGCTTCTACTTTCTCTTTCTCTTTCTCTCTCTCTCTCTCCTTGTACATTATACATACTACCCATATCACAGTACATGTATATCTACTCGCTGGCTGGCTGGCTGGTTGGTATTCGCATTCGCATTCGCATTCGAATTTGCTTTCTCCTCCATGTGTATTATAGCCACTCAAACCCAAAACCAAACCAAACCAAAGCAGCACTCCTCTTTCTCTTTTACTTTCTCTCTTTTATTTTTTTTTCTGTCTCTCTCTCTCTCCCGTTTTCGTTTTCATTTTCATTTTAGTTTTTCTTCTATATATTCAGTCCGTTTCACTTGGTTGTCGACGCTTGGCCACTGCTATGAACAGACTACAAAACTAGGAACTAGGAACATTTTCCATCTCATCCAAAAAGTATGTACATTGTACATGTACTATACGTATACTCCATACATGTACAAATAAACATACGTGTATTATTACTACAACTATTATTATTATATTGTATTATACATGTAACTTTCCCTACATTCTGTCTTCTGTCCATGTAAATATATATTGTGTAACATAAATAGAGGAGTAAGAGTAAGAGTTTGTAGTCTGTATCAGTTCTTCTGGCACATTTCATATCATATTTTTAACTCTAAATGAAACGGTCATGAATATTTATACACATGTACATTGAGTATCTGCAGTAATGCACAATGTACAGATATACTGTATACTTTGCTACTTAAGTTCTTCTTATACTGGATGCTGAATATACTGGATTGTAGAAACTAGAAAATAATGCAGAGAAGATTTTTTTTGTCCCCCTCGCTTCCCAACTTCTAACGGAAGTCGATGAACGGCCAAACTGAAATTGGCTTGACTCTAGACTCTAGATTCTAGACTGTACATTGTACATTTTACTTATATGTATTCTACATTCTACATGCTCTCCAGTCTGCAGATTATAGATTATAATAAATGTACTATACTTTATACTACATACTACACATACAAGACTTAAATTGTGGTCAGTCCCATGCCTCGGGTTTAGGATTGAGAATTGCGAATTGGGAAAAATAGAAAGAAATGGTCATTGACGATAGTTGTGATGATGAATGACACAGGGACAGTTTAAGAACGTTGGATTTATGACCGACAGACAACTGAGAGACAGTTGTTGACAGAGTAAAATTCGACTCAAATCTCAATAACAAGTCTCGAGCGTCCAGAGTCCAGAGTCCAGAGTCTCCAATCCAATGGTCAGTTTCGTATATTTTATTAATGGCATTTATATGTATTATGTATTATTTATTACGTAGTGTCTAGTATCTAGTACGTACTTCTACTGGGACTTGGGACTTGAAGCTGCAAAGTACATAATATTTCACGACAGATTACAAGTCAAAAGATGAGAGTGTATTTTTCATCCCATTTATTTTATATTGATGTGGTTTCATGATGACGACAGCAAGTCGCCATCAGCCGTCAACATTTTGTATTTTGTATGTGTGTGTAATATAATTCAAAAATGTTGAAAAAAGTGTCTGGCAAAAATTGGGGAGTCAGAGCTCTGATAGATAGTTAAGAGATCCGAGAGTCATTTTAATTAAACCAAAATAAAAATAAAATAAAATAACTCTATAATTTCTTCTCCTCCGCCTCCTTCTTCTCTTCATGTCATAGAAAATTAATAAAAGAAAAGTAAAATCAAAAAGATAATAAATGATATCAACGGTATTTTACTCGGAAAAATATATCAAACGCCTTCTTCTGATTTTTAATTTCTTTTCACGTGGGTTTTCATTATACCTTTGGGTTTGTATGTATGTAGTGTGTAGTCACATTCACAAACTTATATAATAATAAGCTACAACTGCACACACATGTACAATATACAATGTACAACGTAAATACCAAATACAAACATTAAATTTGAAGACTCGTTCTTAATTTTTGGATGGTTTGAAAATCTCCGCAGTGGTGCTTGTCTCGTGCTCCACCGTTTTCAATTTTACCCAGAACACAAAAAAACAAAAACAGCGCATTGCCCATTGCCTTTGATGGTTAAAAAAAGCAGTCACACTTGTGTATTCTGTAAATACATGTATACACGACTCAAATATGAAAATAGAAAAAAGGAAGCAAATGTAAACTCTTACGTGAAAAAGAAACCTTCTCTCAGTTCTCAGTATCCAGTATTCATCCAGGAGTTCAGTATACAGTATACAGTATACCACCTACTTTCACAATCTATAGGCAACTCATAACGTAGTGTGAAGGAGGAAATAACCTTTTAAAAAATAGATTGTTTCACTTGAAACTTGAAAGTGGAGGAGCACGTCCCTACATACAAACAAAGAAACAAACAAAGAAACAAGAGTCCCTACATATATTTTAGGTAGGTAGCATTGTAAAAAATGAGGAGAAAGCTAATACAGAATGTCATTCATTCTTATACATGTACAATAGTGTACAGTATACAGTATAGAGGATCATATACATATTAGATTACATACATGGAGGAACTGGAAAGGGTAAATGAACACGAGAGAGATATAAAGAAAATGAGGAAGATGCTGGCTGGAGAGATGAGAATTTCGATTTCGAATGATTCATTTCAAGATTTCAAGTGGGAGAAAGGGAAACGAGAAAGATAAAAAAAAGGAGAAGAAAAAGTAAGAAAGAACGAGGAGGAAGTGAGTGAGAGGAAAATGTTTGTATGTATGAGCCTGTGTGTGTGTGTGTGTGTGTGTTTGTGTGTGCATGTCTGTTTGTTTGCCTGAATGCTTGTGTCTTGTGTAGGCCGAAAAAGAAATGGAAGAAACATTTGATTGGAGGAGTATATCTATCTTTTTTTTGCTGCATACGGTTCTGTTCTAGACTCTCAAGTCTACAGATTCAAGAGACTTGAGTATGTTGGATGTTGGATGTGGATCTGACTCTGACTTGGATTCTGGCCCTGGATGCTGATGAGGAGTTCGTTTAGAATAGAAAATGGAAATGTTTGCCATCTTCTCCCGACTCTAAACTATACACTATACACGTAGAATCTAGAATATGGAATGTAGAATTCAGAATGTAGAAATATAGAATGCAGAGGAGAGAAGAGCGAGAGAGTTATGGTAGGATTTGATGATTTATGAATCGTGATTCCAAAGGATTTTAAGATTATCAATCCAATCTTTTTCACCCAAGACAATTTAAAAGAAAGAAAGAAAGAAAGAAAGGAAGTAGGAAAGTAGGGAAGAAGTAAAAACTTTTGTAGGTATACATCTGTAATATGCATGGTAGAAGAGAGAGAGAAATAAATGAAGAAAAGCTGAACGTGGAGAGAAAACGGAAGGAAAAAATTCAACTTCCATACTTGTATGTGTATGTATTATCTCCCTTATCCCATATTTTGAAATAATATGTCGGTTGTCAGTATACATGTATGTACATAGTACATATATCTGGACATTACTGTATATATTCTATAGCTTCTAGACACTATGATATACTTCAGTATAATATAATAAAAGGTATAAAATGTACAAGACAATGCAATGTCTAATACCTATTACCATCTGCACCTAGTTTTAGTTTATGTAGGCTTATCCTTTTTATGGAGCAAATTGAAGTTTCTTTTATACTCTGCTTTTTAAAAGAGAATGGGGAATTATATTATTACAAACTACTACTGTACTATTATGATATTTGTTGTATCAAGATTCAAGCTCCTTCCTTCTCTACGTTTCGGTATTCCGTATTAGGTATTCTAGATTCTAGACAGAAAAACATTACATTGTACTTTGTACTATAGAAAAAGATATAAAACTAAAGTATCAAATCCTGTAACAAAATAGAAATAGACTAGAAATATACTAGATACTAGATAAACATTGCACACATAATACATACAGCATAATCAACACATGTAGGAGAATATTTTTTATGTGTACGTGTGTATAGGCTTTGGCTGTAAAATAAAAACAACTAAACCCATTTTACTTTTTTTTATTCCCTACATAATACTATTTTATGCAACATTTTCATCTGGAATTTGAAGTGTACATTACCCTCTCATATCTCGTATGCAGTACTTGTACTTACGTGTGTATATTTAAGATTTAAGTATACTGAGATTCCTCTTTTGATTTTTTTTTGGAGAGAATCGTATTGTAATTAGAAACTAGAAACTATATAAAACTAAATTTTTTTTAAATTGCCCATTTGATTGCAGTATCGAGTAAGTAAATTAATCCAGAGTGAAGTATAGACCACTCCTTAAATTAAAGTTCAAATCTCATCAATATTTTTTTTTCTTGTTTTATTTTGCAATCACAACTTTCTCTGTAGATACATACATGTATTGTTTCTTTCTCCCTCTTTAATTGCTTTCTGTTGCTTATTCAGAATGAAAAAATTTAAATAATTATCATTTTCATTTTTTAGAAAGATAGTGGCACAATTTACTATATCCCTCATAAAAAAATCTCATTGTGTCCAATGAGAATCTAATGATATCTAATGGTACACTTAG
>JABASP010003439.1:0-13978 GCA_019776565.1 Sminthurinus signatus
TTTTCTACCGTGTTCAGACAGGTGAAAACAGAATGTATTTTCTGACTGTATTTTTACGGAACTGTCTTCTAAACACGTTAATAAAGTTGATAATAATAATAATAATAATAATAATAATTCAAAACCAAAACTCAAAACTCACAAATAGGAAAAATATTTATATTTTCTCATACTTTTCATTTCTTATGGGATGTAGTAAATTGCACAATAACTGAAAACTCAAATAGCACCGTGTTTGAGATTTGAGTGTTGTGAAGTGCTGACAATCATTTAGAATCCAGAACTCCCAGTTCATAAATGAAGCGGGTGAATAGTAAACGTTGAACGAAAACTGCAGTTTTTTATGCATAAAGCTGTAAATTTTGAATCATTTACTAAATGACCGTATATATACCATGTGCAATTTTCTTTCTTTCTTTATTTGTTTTGCTTTGTCAATGATCAATGATGTAGAGTTATACACTCGATATTACACATTAGACATGTTCAATTTTCACTGTCGTTGGTCCTTTGTAATTTGTAAATGAAAAAGTGGACTAGAAAAAAAAGGAAAAAGAAGCGGCGCCGAAGAGTGCGGATTGAAAATTGAAAACTGAAGATTGAACATCAACTTTGAAGATGATGAACCCTCACAGATAGTAGTACAGTTTTGCGTAATATGTAATATGAAATATGAAATGGAAATGAGATGACGTATCATTCACCATTCACCATTCACAATTCGGCATTTACCATATTTACCATTTACCACGTTTTGGAATGTCCTCTGACTTTTTTCATCAGAGAGGCCCGTCAAACGGGGGTAGTGAATTGCATGATTGTGATGATGACTGTAGACTGTAGACTGTAGGAATATTTTACTTTAGGAGTCTATTAGACTTTAGACTTGAGACTGGATCTGAGATGAAGGTGAAGACATGGAAATGAATAAAGTAAAAGTAAAAGTTGAAGGTTGGCTCCGACCAGTGCGGCAAGTTTTTTACGGCAAGTGCGTTTTTGTGTGTGTAAAGTGTAGTGTGTAGTGTGTATTTACCGCTCAACCTCTTATTATTATTCGAAGGTACTGGAATACATGTGAAATATACGTGATACGTAATACGTAGACAGTTTGGCGGTGTTCAACTTTCATGTTACGTAACGAGGGAAATAAGGAGAATGTGAACACTGAACATTGAACATTGAGGATCGGAGCGTAAAGTGAGGAAGTGAAAGACTAGAATGAGAGAGAAAAAGGAGGAGAAATGTCATAAAAAGTGATGTAATGATACAGTTAGTCTAATGGCCTTGCATTAACTGACGCTCGAATCTAGAGTCTAGAGTCTAGAGTCTAGAGTCTAGAGTCGAGAACTGAAACTGGAGTCTGAGTACCAACTACAAACTACAAACTACCAACGTGAAAATTTCTTCCATCAACTAGAACCCCAAGTACAAAAAGAGCAAGAAGAAGAAGAAGAAGAAGAAGAAAAGAAGAGCAACGGTACCGGTATTCTAGTTTTGACTCGGTGAACGCGAGGAGGACTTTTACTTTTGCTTTTGCTCTTCTTGGTCTTGGTCTCGGCATTTGGTCTTTTGGTCTTCATCAAACTTTTGAATCCTCCTCATTCCCATTTTTTCCCTTTCCGTTTTCATCAACAACAGATAACAGATAGAAAGAAATAGTGAGGAAAATTACCCACTATCCACACCCACCACCCACCCATACAAAAACACATACTTGAGAGTTTACAACTATGAAAATGGAGCATTTCATACTTTCATAGCTCTACTTTGTACGTTGTACTTGCACATTTCCAAACTTTTGTAGACTGTAGACTGTAGATTCTAGATACTTGTACTTGAGAATTTCGAAGGAAAAGTATGCTGTTCTCTTGTCTCTTTTCTTTATTCTTACTTTTCATCAGACAGCGAACAACATGGAGCTGTATTTTTATTAGCGTTATTGCTACAACTACGACTATGACTATGACGACGACTAAGAGACGATGATGAGGAGTGGAGTGTGGACTAGATGTACCTTTTACCTTGTTCAATGTACATTGTACAATGTACAAGGATCGTTATGATGATGATTATGATTATTATCTGGAGAAATGTCTCTGTTTATTAAGCTCAACTTTCCTCCTTGTTGAGAAATACACAGAGTACAGAATACAGAATACAGAAATTTAGAGTAAGATAAAGATGGGCAAAAATATGATGATTCTTGTTTCACCAAAGAATATCAAGAAGAAGAGGAAGAAGATTCCCAGAAAAATATAAACATTCTAAATTCTAGATTCTAGTCTGCTCTAGTTTTATCGCTTCACTTTTACTTTTTCATCTCCAGTTCCAGTTCTAGTTTCAGTTCCGGCTCCGGCATCTCACATACTTATTTCTTACGTGGGCACTTGAGTAGGCTGGAATTATGAACATGTTGTCATTTTCTCCTTGTAATGAGATCGTAAAGAAAATGTTGAGTGTTGAGTGCTGAGTGTTGAGTGAGGTAATTTCAACTTATAACTTGTAACTACAAACTACTCGGTTGAAAAGTGACGAGAATGACTCATTTTCCCCCATTCTACATTCTATCTCTTTTTTCATTGCCTCTCCACTCTTCAATTTTCAGTGTTCAGTGTTCAGTGTAAATGAACACGATTTTCTTCTTTCTTTCTGACTTGACTTTTCTCCAAACCCCGCGGATCCAACACCAAAAACAGGGAAACTTTAATCCATTTTTGATTGTGTAATCCAAAATCCAAAGCTGTAAGCTCATCAATTGATTGATTGTGTCTTTTAGGATTCAGACTACTGTTCAAAATTGGGAGGAGAGACGGAGAGTGACTCGGAAGTTCAAAAGATTATGTCGCTGCACATGCCGATGGGACATGGTCATGTTCAAAGTCACGGTCACGGTCACAGTCATAGCCTTAGACGGAGTCGTGACCGGGATCGAGATCGAGATCGAGAACGAGGACGTCGTGGATTTGATGGAATCGGTAGTCATTCTGACTGCTACGATGACTTGGACTTGGACTTGACTGGTGGTGGTGGTGTGGATGATTCCGATGGAGCTATCGACATTGACATTGACGACAGTCATCTCCTCCCACATCAAAACCAACATCAACATCAACATCCGCACCAATATCAGCTTCAGCTTCAACATCAGCGCTATGCACTTGAAGATTCACAGGGCATTCATCAATTGGGACAGGGACAGGGACAGGGTACAGCAACTGGAGGACGAAGACTTTTACGCTCCAATTCAACTGCCAATTCCAATGGGACCGGACAAATGGGAGTCACTGGAAATGGAAATGGAAGTGGGAACGGGAATGGGAATGGAAATGCGAGTGTGAATATCCATTCAGGCTCCACCAATCCAAATTCAAATTCAGTCATCACCCTCCCAAGTCAACATGAAATGGTCACTTTCCGACAACGACAGCGAGAACGGGAACGATCCGGTAAATTTTCTTCAGTTCCCTTCTCTTCTTTTTCGTCTGCTTTTTCTTTTCCTTCCATGTACTTTTATTTTATTGTATTCTCTCGTCACCCATTTATTTATTTCACTTTGCTCCCTTTTTACTCTTCTTCTTACTTCTTACGCGTGTTCCTATTTTGTAGTTTGAAGTTCGTTGTGATGTGGACAATGGACTTTTTTTCTTTAACATTTCAAGCGGGAACTACTTGAGCAACTGCTGCGTGACTCGTTGAACAATTTTAGTTTGACAGTTTACAATTTACAATTTTGTAAATGGGAAATGGGAAAAGAGCAATTTGTTTCTTTTACTCAGTTCCCAGTTGCAACTCGCGCGTTCCTCGTTCAATTTTGTACTATTGAATCTCCTCTTTTTGGACAAAAAGTTTTTATTCTAGAAATTGAAACCTTTTTTCTTTTTGCCTTTTTGCATAAAAATTATTTTTAGATCCAGTGATAACCTCTGACCACTCGAGTACCTCTTCCGAGTCTTCACCAACGAGTGCGGGGGCCGGAAGGAAAAAGTCCTACTTATCCCGAAAAAGTAAATCCAAGTCTAGTGTTCAGTCCGGAAGTTCCAGTATGAAACAAAGAGTTAGAAGTAGCAGCGGCTATTCCAGTCATACAGAAGAGACCTCTTTTAGGTAATTCATGTAATGTCACAAGTTTTATTCTTTTTTCTAAAAACTATCTAATTAATAAAAATTTAGAATAATTATTCTAAATTTTTACTTTAAAGTAAAAATATTTTATTATAACTTTAATTTTCAAATGTTTAGCGTTTAACTTTATAAACAATGAATGTTGTTTTTTTTCTTTTTCTTTTTCGTGTTCACCCTTTAGTTTTTGTGATAGAATTCAACCTCCCTCCTTGTTTTCGGACGTGAGTCACATCTCGAGGGACTCTAGAGACATTCCAACGAGTGACGGGGATGACATGACATCCAACAATCCTCTATCCAAAGCAGGAATGACAGCTATGACAGATCGTGACCTTCCAAATCTTCCAAACATTCCAGGAGATCGAATTAGCTCCATGAAACGGAGTCATATTAATAAAACTAGTCGAAACTCCCAACGAAAAAACCCAACTTATCACATTGATGTCTGATAATAGATCATTTTCCAATTTTCCAAGTTTCTATATATACATGTATTTTGTATTTAGTATTTATGCTGCCAATTAAAATATCGTATACATGATGTGTGATCCGTGATACACAAAAAACAGAGATACATACAAATTACAAATTATAATACACATGACGTCTAATTATTTTAATTCAACGACCGACTAATGAATATTTTGAATTCATGAGGGAATTTCCTACACTTTTCCCTCGAGTCTCGAGTCATCATCAACATCAATATTATTATACTGATGACCTTTTTTTCATTTTTCATGTACAAATTGTACATGTTCTTCATTTATTTGATGATGTATAATGTGAAATTAATAGGTCAATAATAATTAATAATTATTATCAATTAAAGGGATATCAACTTTGTTGAAAAAGTCTGATTACATGGTAAGATATTCTAGATTCTATAGTGAGATTAAATTCCATCTAGTTTCATATTTCATACACATATACTACTTTTACCTATACGACGAACAATATTGTGCTCGATTATTGTCTAGATGCTACAGGATAAATGATAAATGATATTCGAGTTTGATTGTGTAATAATAATAATATTGAATATTATATAGATGATTAAAAGTATTTAAAATTTACTATAATAAATAATAATAAACTATTACTGTCGGATTTACTATTCAATGTTTATAAATCCTATTATATCCTATTATTAAGTGGTGAGTGCTTTTATACTTAAAGAATAATGAGCAATACAAAAGTATTTATTGTTTATTGTTATTCATATTACGAAATATTAAATAAAAATATCATGTATTGTTATATTAAATACACATGTGAAAACATGAACGATGAATACCTAAATATACATAATACATGTATCTTTGTATTATGAATTATGAAGAATAAAAGAGTGTAAAATGGTAAAGACATGACCGTCTTTTGCTTTCTATGGTCTTTGGAACCTTTTTACTTTTTAAAAGTAAAAGGTCCAAAACTTTCTTTCATAATACTGTGTACTGTGTAATGTGATATCATGTGTTTGTGTTATAACCATAATATTATGTCATTATTATCATTACATACGAGTTTACGAATGGGAAATGCACAAAAATAAATGAGAATTTATGAAGGAAAAACAACTCGGTAGATCCTTTTCCTCGTTTCTGGTCAAAGCAAAGGAAAAGCAAAGGGAACTTGAAAACCTTTGTTTGGTTATGCATGTTTTACTCTCTAGGCTGTTTCCGTCATATTTCTTCATCTTCATCTACTGCTCCTTATTCCTGTTATTTGCACCAAGAACTTTTCCAACTCCAAACTCGGAGAGAGAAGAAGAAATGTGTGTTTTCAAAAGAAAATGTTAATTTCTTTATATTATCATCATTTTCAGGTTCATTTCCATTTAGAAAATTACTTGAAAAAAACAAAAAAAAATGTCAGCACAGCATGTTCTCTCCTTCTCATTTTCCAGTTCCTTTGTACTTTGTAGACATGTTTTTCTGGTGTTCATTAAACTTTTTCTTTCTTTTTGTTCATTGTTCGGTCACTCAATACTTTTTTTTATTGTAATTACTCTGTGTTTTGTATTACATATTATTGCTTACAAATTATTACTGTTCTTACTTTTTGTTTTTACGCGTACTTTTTACTGTACATTTTCCATATATCCATAA
The DNA here is from genome assembly GCA_019776565.1 of Sminthurinus signatus. Classification (NCBI taxonomy): domain Eukaryota; kingdom Metazoa; phylum Arthropoda; class Collembola; order Symphypleona; family Katiannidae; genus Sminthurinus; species Sminthurinus signatus. Next base: position 6,234 of record JABASP010003439.1, read on the forward strand.
TCCATAATAAATATCCTCAACTGTCAAATACTCAAATACCAAATTTTCCAAACTATAAAAAAATCACTTTTTCTTTTCTCGTTTCTCGTTTCTCGTGTTTCGTGTTACTTTTCACTTTGCTTTCCTTCCACAAATGGGAAGTTGAAAAAATATATTATATCATATAGACAATAGCAATATAGAAAGAATTGGTAAAGTAGAAAACTTTTTACTTTGCTTTCACAAGAGAAATGAAAATGACCCTCGGCGAAATACATAAATTGGATCGACAACCAACATTCGACATTCGACATTCAACATTCTGTCAGTTTGAAATATTCACATGGATTACTTTTAAAGTTCCAACTTGAACCAACACATGTATAAATATTTGAACGTTTTACATCCTGCAACTACTTGAATATAATTTACTTTTTTCTCTTTTTTTATAATATGATGAGGTCAAAGTTCCAGACTCAAGGATCAAGATTCAAGATGTAAAAGGAAATAGAGGTCATTTTTAATGTCTGCTCTTTGCTCTCATGTTAGACATAATTATGCATTATGTAGATGTATTTGCTCATGAAACTCACATAATATTATGTGTTATGAGGGCTTTAGATTTTGGACAGAGAATTGAGGATGAAAATATAATACTACTTATTATGAGTTCTGATACCATCATTTCTTTAATTTTACACACATAATATGTACATTGTACACAGAACTCGGTTCATAATTCAAGTGGAGGAAATGGAAAATTTTTACATTTTTCCTGTGGACCCCAGACCCGAAATCTGACAGCGCCCAAACTCCAACCTCCAAACTCAAATGAACTGAAGGGAACGGAAAAGAGGCTTTTGACTTGAATCTTGAATCTTGAACTTCATCCACAGGAAGAAGATAAAAAAGACGTGGAAAAAAACTGGAGGAAGACAAAACGGAAGCCATTAAACTCAATTCCAAAAACTACATGTATGTATGAATTTGGTTGCCGCTGCCGTTGCCGTTGCCAGTTCACAAAAACAGATATTACTTTCGTATACTTTATACTTTATACATACGAGAAAAGTCCATGGACTTGAGAAAAGAAGAGAATCGGATTGTACAGAAAGAGAAACTAAGTATCTCTAAGTAATCTAAAACTAAGACGGTTTTAGACTTTAGACTTTAGACGATTGCTACTCCTACTTTTCTTTTTCTCATTTTCATTTCCATTTCCATTCCCATTCTCGTTTTCATGTGTGAGGAGGGTAAAAATAAAGAAGAAAAGGAACAAGAACTAGAGAGAGAAAGAAAGAAAAAGGATCATCTCATTTTCTCATTGGGATTGCAAATCATTTTAAAACTCGACTCATATTTCCTTTCGTTTTCCTGTTCCATGTTCCTTTTCTAGATAGAAGCTCTCTCAAGTCTCGAGTCTCAAGTACCAAGTACCTTCTCATGTTTTTCTTAATCTCATCGTTAATGCATCAACTTTTTCTTACTTTCCCCCTAACTTTCTTTTCTCCTTTTCTCCATGTATTTTGATGTCTGGAGTCTAGAATCTGGATTCTAGAATCTGGAGTTGGAGGGAGCTGAAGAATGAAGACATGAGACCACGTGAAATCGGAAAGCATTCTTTTTGGTTCTAAAACTCACACATTTAAAACCTGACGAGGAAACAAGTGATGCGTGGTAGTTCCCATTTTCTTTTCCATTCCTCATTCTCCGTCCAGCTCTCTTTTGAGAAAAAAGGAGTTACCTCTTGCCTCGTCTATTTAGAATTTAGAATTTAGAGAGGATCGAGTCAAACGTGGATTGAATAATAATTTGTCATTTCATACATATGTCCAATGCTTACAATATGTATTACATGACGGTTGATATTTGACATGGTTGTTTTTTTTTTAACTTTGAAGTCTTTTTCAAAAATGTGTGTCTAATTTTGAATGCTCAAATGTTTTACTATATCAAACAGCATTTTACATTTTATATTATGTACTTGAAGGTTAAACCACAAAATTATCTTTGTTTTCTAGATCATATTAATTTAATATTTTGGAGTTTGCGATGAAGAATGGAAAATGGAGAACATTTTAAAATTTACTTGGAATTTTATAAACACAATAATATTTCTGTATTTGAAAAAATACAATATTACATAGTACAAAATATAATCAAAATGTCAGTGGAGAAGTAGAGCATAATAAATAATATCATTATCGTCATTGTTATGTAAAATAATAATACATGTACTATATATATGGATGCAGAATAATAAACAAGTGACGGATATTTATGATGGGAATGAAAAGGAAGAGACTTTTTGTCTTTCTCATATAAAATTCCATCTTCTGCTTCTTCTCTCTCTTTCGCCGTAGAAGTTGTCTCTTATTTTCATGTTCTTTGTTGTTGTTTCTGTTGGTTCTTGGTTGTCGGTTTTGATGGTGCTGGAGAGTTTAGAGTTTTTCTCTTGGTTGTTTTATCTCAAAATCAAAATTTTCCTTGACATTTTTGACACTTGACACATTGCCAAGCGAAATTGTAAGTGTAGAACGATAGGGAAAAGGATGAAGCAGAAGAGTTTAGGCTTTGGAGTTTGGAGTTTTGGAGACAAGGGAAAAGACGATGATGTTTTTCGAGTTTGAGTTTGAGTTGTGCGTCCTTCTCATTTCAAGTGTCTCGTGTTTTGAGTCTTGAGAGTCTAGAGTCTCCCATGTCAAAAGCTCAAAAGACAAGTGAAAGGGTTAGAAAAACTCAAAAACATTGAAAGGGAGAGAGAAAGAAAGAAAGAAAGATGAATGAAGATCGGAGGACATGATCTTTTCTCGTCTTTTATTTTATCTATTTACTCGCGGCTCCTCCTTATTTACTTTGTGTTGTGCAATTCTTTCTCCTGTCATCTTTTTAAATTTTGCATATAATATCATTGTGTTGCAAAAATTCATATCTCATCACGCATATTTCAATCTGACACTGTCTACTGTCTACTTTCTACTGTCTACAGGCTACAAGCTACTAGTCAAAAGACTCGGAGAGTCAAAGCATCTTTCTATGTACAATATACATTGTACATATTATGTTTGCATAGAATATAGAATCTCAAGGATGGAAAAATAGAGATAAGGCACTCTTCATTGTTGACGCGTGAAGAAAATTGAGTTGAAAACTCAAAATGGAAAAAATAAGACACAGAAAGGTTGTGTTCAGTTAAACGGAAGCGTCTACGGAAAGTTCTGTCGTTCTACGAAATTCCCAGTGTTTGGCTATAAAGTGTGATCGTCGTCAAACTTCACAGATTACAAAAACATGGATGAGTGAAAGGAATATTTATTTGCCAGTTTCATCTTTCATTAAAGAAAAAAAATGATTTGCCATACGAAATACGAAACATATTATAGTAAATAATAATTCCCAATTTTACTTTAAAATGTCCTAAAAATGGCAAATTATTGCTGTTTTGAATTTTGAAATTACCTACTACCTGCAATAATTAGTAAGCAGAATCCACCAATATATATTTTTATTTCAGGAGTTTGTTTTACTTTTAAATACAAATGTCTGACCTCTACTATAAACTATACATTATACATTTATAGACTACAAATATGTATTTTAGATATTAGATACAGACAATAGAATCTCATTTCGTTTTTCAATTTTGTGCCTGCCTCGGAAAATGTAAAATTTAAATACCAGTAGGATTTTTTACTTTGTATTGTATTATTTATTATTTATCATTTCTCATGCTTAAACACTGAACAGTTTGAACATAGCTTTGAATTTTGAATATTTACTCGAGAAAAATAAATAAATCCAGCCATATACTGACAAAAGAAAAGAAGAAGACGAAAGAAAAGTTCTTTTTACTTTTTAGTTTTTAGTATTCCAGTTTTCAGTCTTTTAAATTAAAAAAAGTTTTAACAATGGAAATTCATAAATTTTAATGTTTGAGACAGGGAAAAGCCAAGTGAAGCAAAGCCTTTTACTTTCAAAAATACAAAAACAAATTCAAAAGGATGCTATAGAGGATGGAGGATGGAGAAGGGAAAGCTGGACATGGACCGAAAGAGTTAGTATTACTATAATATTACCTACCATCTACAATGTACATTGTACAATGGAAATTATTGTACGAGTTATAACAGTACACTCTGTTCCATGTGTGTATGTGCAATGAGCACTTGAGACTTGAGAGTTGAAACTGAAAGCTTTAAATTTGGCTTAACAATGACATGTTGACATGTTCATTCTCTACACTCTAGACTGTAGACTGTAGTCAGTAGAGAGTAGAGTCCACAAAGGGGAATGTTTCACATTTCACCATCTCCCAAATAAAATCCCTTTGCCTGGAAAATCCCGGAAGTTGGCATCTCCAGCACGAACAGAATTGAAATCAACTTCAACTAAAAATCCTTATACTTTTCTTAGCTTTTTTTATTTTATTTTTCAGCTCTCGTAGTTTTAGTTTTTGAATTTTCTAAGAAATATTATTTACTATTACAAATGTACACACTAGACACTACACACGTTTAGCATTTATACCAAAACTAAAGGAAAAAATATGATGGTAGTCGCAAGAGTCTTATTATTATTTCTCATTTCTTCCTACGTTTAATTAGAGGAGGTAGGAAATTGTTTCTAATATCTAATATGTTTGTGTCGTGTCACGCACAGCAATATTAGCATTTAATACGTATTAATATGTTTAAAGTTTAATATGTATAAAGATCAAAAAAATAAAAATACAGTAGAAAACTTTTCCTCTTTTTTTGTCTTTCATCCTTTTATTTTAATGTTTTTGTCATGTTTTTCTGCTACCAGAGATGCAGTTGCCTTTTAGTTCACTTTCCCTTTTCCCTCTTTTAAAAGTGAGCAGTGCGATAGTAAAAGTGTATCTACAATCTACACTGTATAGCTGTATAGCTATAAACAGTAAACAGTAAATAGTAAACAGTTGTGATTATGACTTTACACATGATCATGATTTAATAATTTGAAGATGGAGATGGAAATGTGCGTGTAATATCTGTCATATAACAACGACCAAAAACACAACACAACAATACACAATATACCGTGTATAACATGTAGTTTAACGTGTCCGGTTATGTTACGTCGAAAATTGGGACACGCCCAAAGAAAACGAGTTTAGCTTTCCCTTTTACCATTTTAATATGCATTCATATTTATGCATACTCGATACAAGTTACATATGACTCATGTGTACATATGCAGTATGCACATGCATTTTACATTGTAACATCCTCGTGCATTTTCTATTTACTATTTACTATTTACACGTCAAACTCAGAACTTGCGGATATTTTATCAATGAGGATGATACATATTTTGTGTATGCAAATTTAAATATCTCGTTGCTTTTTTTCGAGTTTTGAGTTTTGAGCTTATATAATAAAATAATATGTAATACAATATCAATCACAGGATTTCAACTTGTTTGAAACTCTTCTTGTTGAATACGTTCTATAAATAAAAAAGAATCCAAACCAGTATACAGTATACAAACATTAGCTCATGTCTACAGTCTACACTTTACATGTCTGCAGTTATTGAATAATCATCTAGTCATCTACAAATAGTTGTTGGTTATTACGAAACAAACCGCAGGTTTCTCTTTTATTATTATTTGTTATATAAATAATATTATCATAACATGTTACGTATTACACGTACATAGAATCGTAGCAAAACAGTAACAGTGAATAACAATAACACTAACAATACAGTACAAGATAACAAACAAAACACTGTCTTATAATTATGAGTAGTTTTCATAATTCATAAGCCATCTCTAAACTACACAGGAAAAACAGGGAATCCATTTCATTTGTAGACAAAATTGGATTCAGCTCTTTAAAAATTGATAGGGAAAAGATGAGATTTGTATAAAAATAACGAGTATAAATAAATACATACATATGAATTCCAGTCATTGTTATTTTCTAGATTCTAAATTGTTGATTGTAGATCATCAAGTCTCGGTTTTTACTCTCAATGGATTTTGAAATGGGTTTGGATTCTACCACGTGTTGTAGTGAGTTTTTGTTGGTAGTTTGTGACCAATATGATGAGACTCGTGATTGTGACTCCAACCACCCTGAAACGTGAATATTAATGTTCAGATTAAACAACTGTTCTATGAAAAATATTATTTGTAAAAGGTTACAGAGGTTAATTTGAAAGTTTACAGGACAATGAATTACATACCTCATAATGTGGTTCCTTTGCAATTTTAACGTGGTGAGCGGATCCATCACTTCCGAAAATTCCAAGAGCGGGAAGTGAGTTCCAAGAGTTCCAGTGCTTGCCTATTTTATTTTATGATAGTCAGAAACAATTATTATAAGATTCAAACTTTGGAAACTTCATTATTCATTAGCTTATGAAATTATGAAATTAGAAAAAAATTGACATTTAATTACCTGGTTTGAGAGAGTGGATATGATTTGTGAGTTTCTTGAGATTGTGTGAGAATGAGAAGACGGGGATCAGTTTTTGGACGTAAGTGGCTTGTTCAGGCCAGTCTCCAGCTCCATGTGCTGGATGATTCTCCTGTTTCTCAGCCCAACCCCAACCTAATTTTAAAAAAAGAAATAAAAATAATTAAAATCAACCTAAAGGATATTTTTAAGTCAAAACTTCTTAGAACATTGAATTAAAAGTTACAAGCACAATTGTTTTTGGCTTTGTTTTTGTTTTATTTGTTCCGTACCATGTTTATGTGGTCCGACATCCACTTTTTGGAAATAGTTGTGCTCATGATTCCATGGATCTTGAAGATATTGTTGACTTCCTCTTAATCCACTGGAGGAAGAGGAGGAGGGTGGATAGGCAAAGGATGAGTGAGATCCGAAACCCAAAATGACCAGTAAAACTCCAACGACAACACTCACACCGGATATTCCTCGGAATTTACTATGCGTTTCGTTTCCACAACTCATTTTTTGTATTTTTAGTATACGTTTCAAACAAAATCAAAAAAATATTCAGAAAAATCCTGATTCGTACAAAAGATCCACACTCAAAACAACACAAGAGACAAGAGACAACAAATAACACAACACGTTCACTCAAATTTCAGAAACTCACAATCTCACAGACTCATAGACAAGTCAGTAAGATGATTACAAGAGATGATCAAGTTGACTGAGAAGGATTCATTAAACCCTCCACGTTTTTATATGCGGAAATCCCCCGTGTATTGAAACAAACAAACAAACAACAAACATGCACAAACACAGTCACAACATTGGTCAAATACTTGTTCCTTCCTTCCTTCCACATCCCACTACAAACAAGACACATGCATACGCATCTACAATCTACATTCTACATTCTACACACTACACACACAATTTTCAGATGCATAACCCTCTCAAAATTTGACAACCCCAAACATTGTGTATCGTGTATTTATTATTTTGTATAGTGAATACATTCATCGTACAATACCTTTTATGCATGCAGCCATGTGCGTAATATGTATTATTTAGCATTAAACTTGGAGCAGAGAAGGAGAAAACAAAGATTATGCAGTCAGTACAGCTATGATATCATAATGATAAGAGACATCCCTTGTATTTTGTATTTTGCATTGTTCAAAAAATAATACATAATAATAATGGGTGAGTAACAGGTAGAAAATCTATATCGTCGCTTACCTTCCTGAAAGCAAAATGTTAGAGTTTTTTATTTCTCATATCCAAAATGTTCAGATTTTCTTACTTCTCAAAGCCAAAATGATTCAGTTTCTTACTTCC